>QNGE01002199.1:0-21687 GCA_008508345.1 Paragonimus westermani
TTCTAATCGGAGCACGGATTTTGCTCACCAATTTCATGTAGGATTTGAAGTTACTGGCTGTTTGTTAATGTCATTATCTGCGTGCGGCCGATTTGCCCGAGTCTACATGGTGTACATTAACAATTGCGTTCGGGTCTGCAATATGCTTAATATCTCGCTTCGCACATTTATAATCATAAACCTCTTTCCGTTTACTTCGATCGATACATTCTAACCCACGTGCCATGTGTATTGCCGTTATTGATGTGCACAATTTCTCATTGAAAGTAACGTTTTCTCCAATCACTCTCGTGTTATCAGTCTGCATGTGTGCGAAGGCGCGCCGGCCGTAACACGTGGGCACTCCGATGTAGCCTGTTTGGGCACACTCTATCGAACGTCCACTTCCTGTTCACACAGCCAAATTCTAATTCGCTTCTGTTTGATACACTCTGATTTGTTTCATACGCATATATTAAACCATTACTTCACATGACGTGTTTTGGTTGAGTGTTTCGTGATCGAAGACGCTAGATTCGTGGTCGGGTGCAGGTAGGCTTACCCGTGCTCCGTTATTGACTCAAATGGAATGCTGGGAATGTGCTCCGCGCACCTCTATCCTAAGTTCCGATCTATGCTGGCAATTCATAAATCACCGCAGCCGCAGCTGAACTTGTAAGTGATACAACACCGAACTCCAGCTAATTCCTTCCCAACTGAGTTCGATAAAAGAGCTGATACTCTCACAAGTAACAACATGTCGATTACAAACAACCCGGTCATACACTGAGAGCCGATGCGACTTGAGAGAAATGGACCATTCGTTGAAGTAGACATTTCATTCATAGACAGGCAATTGAGAACGCAGAATATGTGTGCGTGTACACGTACCGGAACTCTGGCCGAAACCCTGTAGACGGTATCTTACAGCAACCGAAACGGAACGCACCAGTACCAGAGAGGCATGTGAAGAACGTCACCTCTTAAGTGTACACAATAGGCCTACTGGGTTCAGTGTGCAGTTGACAGGATCAAACAAGAACGCGTGGTTTCTGGAACACCGTATGAGACACTTGGATTTGCCACACCAGTTTTGGAGAAGTCTCAGGTGAACTCGTCTCAATATTACGGTACGCTTGCCACTTCGTCAAGCTCTGAACAGGCAAGACGTGGAGAAGCATGGCAAGTGAGCTAGGGGAGGATGGGGTGATGATGTGGAAAGAAGTGTTGCATACGTAAGTCGTTAAATTCGGAAAGCAGACCAGAACGATTGCCCGGAATGAGGGATAGGTTACACTGGAGGGAGAATCTCGGAATGGTAATTTCGATTGGTACACGTGCACTTCTCAAGTATCGAGGAACTTGGTTTGACCGATTAAGACTCATAGGCTTTAGTTGTTAGCTGTCACCGAAAGGCGAAACCAACGAGAAAACTCTCGCGTTCAGATGTTGGTGCAAATGCAGCCAATCCATTTATCAGCGAGTAGTTCTGACACAATGGAGCACAGAAGAAACTGACGTGCATCGAACTCAATATTCAGTGCTGTGATATCCGAGGAGGGTGGAGGAGATGAGAGTGCAAAAGACGAGGAAGAACTATAGGGAAAGCTCGTTGGTCAGTTAGTCGGCTGGATTGCATATGACGCAGTGAATTGTGCGGGTAAGTGAGTGGAAATGTGGAATTTCTGAGCTCCCGTCGTGGCTTCGTTTGTGAGCTGATAGAGCAGTGACCGCGTTTGGGTATGGCGCGTTGTTGACTCATTCGAATCGAGCCGAAACGTAGATTTCTCACAAATCGTCCCAATGTGAATGATGAAAACTGCCACACTACTTATACAAAGTGAATGTTGAGCGATGGAGTTTGTTCATTCCTACCTGACCTCTTGTTATCCGTTTTCGTGGAGCTCGATCTAGCATCTCGACCGAATCTGCTGTGTCCGCACTCCCCCATAGTAATTGTCAACAAATGGTACACATTATTCAACCTCATTCAAAACAGTCCAATTTTATTTCACATCAGGTTCGCTGCATTGCGTCGATTTGCGTAGTACGCCAACCGGAAATCTAGCCTTAATGTGGCGAATTCAACGCAGAAGAGTCTCGTTTATTAACCGGGCCAAGCGTAGGGAAACTCTCTGAAGGCTATGTAGTATAGGGTTAGATTCGCGGATGAGAACAGCTACAATCATGTACCAAGTGGGGTTTCTGTTCCCACACAGTATATTTGGAAGTATTCAGTGACTATGTTGATGATAAATATGGTGAAACCGCCATACATGTCAATTTGATTCACACGTCTTCGTCTCGGAGAGCAATATGACGAGGTAAATATTCCGTGCTTGTAATACTTCTTTGTCCTCAACTTCAAACCGACACTCCACGACGGTTTTCGAACTTGTTGTCACGCTGGTAGAAGAACGACTTCGGTTGCCAATCATCCTCGACCGACTGGAAACCACATGTATGAGTTGAATGAATGTCGCCCGAGCCAGGCATACCAGTTACCGTCAACCGGCCTGATTTGGTCAAGCATTCCATCGACGCTGTTCCGTGATATGATAGGTATGGTCTAATAGATTGAACCTGTTTACCCATCTCACCGCCAATCTGTCCCCCATATGGTCTTGCCTTGATCCCGGCTTCCATCTTCCACATGCTCACTCCCAATTCTGATCAAAGTTGGCCCATAGGTAACCATCCGAACGGCTTGCATCCACATGCACTAAGACTGATCGCGTAACCAGTAAATGTTCGATGGCTTTATTGTTGTTCTGTGCACTCTGTTGATTGATCTTCAGTCAGGTCACAATGTGAATACATCGAGTCGGACACTGGAAACACGACACACAATGTGTTTGACCTGAAGGAGAATACAAAGTGATGCTTGTTCAAGATTGGACCCTGTCGTACACTAATATCTGTTCACCAACCCATTGATCGTGTTCATGAGCTGCTGTTCAGTTCGCACATCCAAGTTTCCCGATGTCACTCGGTTACTTTTCTCAATCAAAATGTACCTCATATTCGTGCATGTGTAAGCGGTTTATCGGAATGGCACCATGGGATCATGTTCACCTCGTCACAGCTGGCGTTACGCACTGCTTGTATACGCTACCGCATCAGCTGCTGCGATTGGAACGCATTCGGTTTTGCCGAGTCGTATGCTCTGACAGTGCGGGTCGGCTATTGCCCACTCGTTGCTCTTGGACTCGGTACATGCGCTTTTGCATATCTTGTGCACAGCCCTTGTGCACAGTTGTGGCTCCAAATCATACGAGAGATACTAGTCACAATGTATCATCTGATCGGTGAATGTGCGCAACTGTCTTGGTGTTTTGGTCCAATCTAATCAGATGTTCACGGCTCTGGGGAAATGTTCTATACTGAAAGAAAAACGCTGAACACTTTTGATATGTCTTAATTTTGATTTGGAAGATGATAGGTCATTCAATGAATCTGTTGATACACATTGTGCACTGTGCAGAAACGTCTTGCATAGACGAACTGAAATCCACTTGGTTGAATTTATGTAATAAGCCTATTTTTTTTATCTGAAACAAGTTATTGCGATTGTCAATGATGCAATACCTCCGCTAGATGTCTTCAGAAAATGTTCATCCATATGCCTTCATTACTTGCTGGCTGGCTGGCTGGCTGGCTGACTGGCTGCATTTCGATTGACCTACCTCAAAACGGAGAGCGACCAAACAGCCTATTGTGGACTCGTATCGACCTTAACAGGAGACAGAACCCGTCAGACGATCGGTCATGTCCACTGACCTTCGGTACAAATGCATAGTCAGGAAATGTAGTTCACATGCCCCTAGCATTAGGCAACAATAACATGTTTTCCTCATTCTGTCATTTAATTAAACATTCCGACCGTCTCATGCTAGATTGAGAGATGACGGTGTGAGGATACATCGAATGTGCCACACATCCATTCATTCTATCGAGGAAAGTGATTAATGCAGCACATACGCTGAATGTGTCTGAAGTGTCCTCATCTTGTTCTTGAGAATGTTGCGTCGGTCGGCAAATTCATTGAGGCACGCTATTGTGTTTGCCTCCAATATCTGTCTTCCAGATCCTGCCTCGAAACTGCAACATCATATGAATCCACTGGAATGCAGACAAGGCTCCTGCAAGCTTATGGTCGTAATTCAATTATGCAGGCAGCGTGACCGTGTGAACGGCCCTGACGCACACCGCGAGATGCCGACGACAACAATTCGTTGTATTTCTGAGTGCGTTTGCCTCAGGCCTGTGTGTCCACATCCGAGTCATGAGTCTGTCTTTCGCATTCCAGTTTCCTCTTGCTCTGCTCCACTCTTCATTCGCCAATGTGCACCGTTAAACCAGTAGATTCTGGTATTGATGAACAAGTTTTACTTACACAGAGGACTCTTTTCCACTTGTCAGTTGCTACCGTCTCCGCAAAATACAGAAGCTCCTGATGCTTTAATGCACAACCTATGCTAAATGTCTTCTTCAAGTCCCACTACACCGACACACACCACACTACTTATTAGTAATACAACTTATATGCTCAGCAGTGGCGTTGGTGGATTCCAGCGTGGACTGCTTGAGAAATGCTGCCAGGGCAGTCGATCCCCTGAATAATTTGGTGGATTCCATATGAGACAGTGNCCCATACGAATAGTAGGATACTAGCACAGAAATCGCAAGTGATGTAGGCCGAGGCGCTGAGTTGTACCGGAGTTTCCAGCAATAATGTTAGAATTTGGATGGTTTGCGTTTTCAACAGAAGAGCAATGCCCACACCCTTGTAAGGGAGCACGAAGCTATACGTTTATTTCGGGAAATTTTGAAACCGGCGTGAAAATTGCTTTTTCAATAGCGGACGTTTCGCGGTGGAGATCATTTGAAATCGCAAAACACCTATAATCTGTCGCAGCTCATCACTTCCACATAAGTCTTACCACCAAACCACTTCAAAAGTATGCATTGGACTCGATTTTCGCTTCCAATGGAACTCACCACTGGTGCATATTTCTGTCCGGACCGGAACTTACAATCCACTTCTCATGTTCATGAGACTAACGTTAGTAATCTGATATCAGGCATGACTGAACACATCTCGAGACGGTGAAAGGCGGCGCTGTACAAATATTGTTCAGCTTTTCTGCCCATAACAAAAGGAGAACAAACATAGTCTTTTCGTTCAATTCAACATTCACTTCCCTCAAGAAATGTATTGAGCGGTCCTAACAGTGTTACAGTGCAGGTTCTGATTTCATGATAGAAAGAAACATATGGCCATTTCTCCACCACTGATAGTGGAGTACTACAATCCTTGTTGAAAAATCGACATCTTAACCGGTTTCAGTCTATTCACGTTTCCATTAGATGCAGAAAACTAACATTAATACAATTTCTGCGAACTTCCATGAAAGCCAAACTCAGACTCCTTGTAAGTAAAATCAGTGACAATGTTTGTGTATACATTTTGCAAGTAGTAACGAAAGCGGCTTGATGTAACCTCAGTGATCACATTCACACTATCAGTTGACCGTCAGGCGTAAGTAAGTCAGTATACTGTAACGTAGAGTGTCATCCATCCAATAGCACCTATCAAAGTGAAAACTTATTCAACAGGCACAACTGCCGCGTGAACCGAGACACCGGACCGATTGCTAGTGTGTCAATTATATGTGTTTGTTGCAACTTATCTCAGTTGTATCACACCGGTCTCAAATTTAATTCAGCAGGCTGACACGTTCATTGCTGACACACGAAACATTGAGCAATTGTTTCTCGGAATCGTTACCGGTTCGTCTAGCTCTCAATGTCTGCTCAAAGTAGACGGCCCAGACTAATCACAACCCACTGATCATTGTTTAGCCTGTTTCAGGTAAACTGGAATAATGACTGATCGGGATAACACAAGCTATTACAGCACAGTCTAAAGTGAAACATTGAATTCGAAATAATTCGTGATTAAATCTAATAGTACAGCCGAATTTGTTGCGTCCCCTCAATAACGACCGTAATCAATACCCTAATAAACCATAATATCCGTTCTCGACCTGACCGTTTCCGGATTCAGACAGTACAGGAAGCAAACTCATAGGGCCGGTGACGCTGAAGAGGAAGAGAGGCATGACAGGTGTGAAGTTTCGGAGTTCATAGAACTACAATTTAGTCATTCATCACAATGGGGAACACTTGACGGAAACAACAGAGAGTGCGGCGAGTTGCACCACCCAAAAACGTTGAACTTGTTGCAATTCCCTTCAACTTTCTGATTCAGGGCCAGAACGATCCCAATGGTACAATGTGCAGGATGCTTGTGATAATAAGGTGAACATAAAATACTTTAATTCAGCACAGAACACGTTAGACCAAGATAGTTATTGGATTATATGTTTCGAAACTCGAACAGGCCGACGGAGAATGAAGACCGGCACGATTGACAGGGTGTAATGCATATCAGTTTGAGAGAGAGAGATAGAGATGGTCAGATGAAAACCTAACGAGTTGATCAGCAGTCCCAACGAATATTTAACGCAGCCCGAAGCTGTTAAGTCCACTTCTGTTCAGCAACTACGATGACGGTTTGAAGTCGGTTTTAGTGTAATCCACTTTTCCATCGAAGCAGCTACTTGCTGAAATCCAAACTACGCCATGATTTACTTTCATATCCATATTTAGAATGGGGATTCCGGTGTATTTTATCGTCTAGAGGTTTGATTTCAGTCACTTAGATAATTTCACATCCACAAACCTCTACAACACAGAAGCAACTCGGAGGAGGGAGAACATTGAACACAGTTTCTTGCTGGTTTGGGGATGATCATCTGAGCACATACAGACAGGCTATCGAATATGCCGTCAGGAGATGAAACAAATGATACACAAGCAGTAGGCAAGTTATATATTTGCCAGAAATACTCGTTAGTCCGGCATTCGAACCGATGTATCGCGTCTGTGTGGCTCACCGTAGATCCCGGCAATATTTCCCAGACCAAACTATGAACAACTCGGATCTCGGCTACATACATATGAATGGTCGGTGTCGTTCACCTCCACCGAACGTGGTTTCAACTGTATGCGCCGTCGAACTGTACCTGAGGATCTGAACTGGGAAAGTTGAAACGGATTACTCGACATATCACAGTGTGTCTAGCAAAATCCACAGGCTATTTTGAAGCTGAAACGTAAAAGTTCCATGTTCCATCTGCCAGACAAGAACCCATGTATACCATAATGAACCAAACTTACTGTTCGTTACAGAACGGTAGCTGAACATTTCGTGAAAGTGAGATGAAAGCAAATTTGAGCTTCAATGCTAACGTTTAATGTAACCGGTTCAACTATGTGTCTGTGTTGAAACCATAATCTCGAAAACTCGCCTAACTCTTCGGACTCTATACTTTGACATATACAGCCTGTTTGGAGCAGTTCTTCATGTGAGTCACTCAATGTGAATCATCCAGCATTCAATGCTTTTGAAACACTTGTTTCTTTACTATAGTTCTGTTCGTTCTGACAAGTCCAGTCCTACATTTCTTCATCTAGGGATGTTAGTTCTTGAGTGCAGTACAACACGGTCACCTTAGAGCACTATTTGCTCGGTAAATTTAGTGAGCAGTATTTGAGGATCAGTAGAAATTTGCCGACACACCTGGTTCTCACTATTTCAGGAGGTCAGTGGATGAGGCTGTATAAATGCACAAAGGGAGTAATAGGCTAGGTGATACAATCTCAGGGACTTGCGATCACCACCATCACGTGGAATCGCAAAGTCTAATTTGCGTACGAGCGACCCAAAACACAAAACAGACGGTTTTTTGTCTAAATAACACAATCCAGTGATTGGTAAGCTAAAAGTGAACACGAATTATGTTTATCTTAAATTGGTGCTATTGGTTTTCAAACTGTTTAGCAACACATTGCGTCGTGGTTATTTCAGCCCAGCAGTCGGTGGCGTGCGCTTGCAGTGCGATCTAATCTGAGTGTATTTCTTCATTAAGGGATGAATTGTTAGAAGTTAAATACTGACGTGTATATGCCAGTTTCAACTGGCCGGCAGTTCATTATACAAACCTCACCTTAGCTTCCTAATGAACGTGTCGTGGCCACCACTGAATTGTTCGATGACAGGGCCAAGGAGTGGTGCGACTTTTGTAAGATTGTTCACTTGTTTGTGAAATTTGACGAATAGTTGTTCTTGTAGATCCCTTATTGTTTGTATTATAATTGATACTACTTACAAGTAGCTGATTGATATTTGCATAAATATGGACAGATAGGGTGCAGCTCGTCGGTGATTTCAATGTTTTTTTTACTGCAATCGATGATCACAACACTGATTCACTCTGAGCACTCTAAACTGGGTGATGAGAGAAAATATTTTGTAGTCAGTTCTGAACCAAAGAATTCCCATGAGAACGCAGTCACTTATGAAATGGGCTAGTGGTGAAATGCGTTTGCCACTCTTATCTGAATAGCAAGGTGCCTAAGTGCAGCTTATTGAAGGGTGAACATTTAGACGCTATGAGAGAGTTGCAATCCAACCAGAATATTCCACTCATAAAGCCGGACAAAGCAGCCAGAATAGTTTTGATACTGTGAATATGCCCGGTTTAGTCATGAGAAGAAATGCGTAGCAAACAAGCAAACAAGTTTTGCTGGACAAAACTGACTACCTTGCAAAGATGTCATCGATTCTATCAGATAACTCAAAGTTCCAGAAGACGGATAATGATAGAGATAAAACGACTGCAATAGAGAAAAGCTTATCCAAAGTACACCGACAAATGAAGCAAGCAGACGTTATCGACGCTTCAACTTACGAAAGTATCAGGCCTACGGGAACTGTCATTCCACGTTTGTACGGTCTTCTCAATGTTCACAAAGATGGAGTGCCATTAAGATCGATCCTAGACGTGTACGATTCGCCGTATCATGTTTTAGCAAAATGGCTAGTGGAGATATTGGAACCGATTAAATCAAGACTAACTCCTTTTAGCCTAAAGGACACCTTCGACTCTGTAGACTCAATGGATTCAGTGAATATGGAGAAAGACAACATGTTGTCTTTGGATGTAACTTCTCTATTCACTAATGTTCCTCTGCAAGAAACTATTGACTATCTCTGTACCTACATCGAGAACAATCAAATTGATGTCGGAATTACGGGTGAACATTTTAAGGAACCACTATTGTTTTGCACCTGTAACGTTCAATTTCAATTTGATGGAGAGTTATATAGGCAAAAGGATGCAGTAGCAATGGGTTCATCTCTAGGTCCGCTGCTCGCAGATATATTTGTGGCCAAACTGGAGACCACTAAACTCGGCCACATGGTAACTAAGTGCAAACTCTACAAGCGCTATGTGGATGATATTTTTTGTCTCGTTCCAAACGGTGATGATCCCCGGTTCATACTAGATGAGTTCAATAGAGCACATCGGAATATAAAATACCCTGTCGAGTTAGAACAGTATAACAAATTTCATCCCTAGATGTAGCGTTGCTTCGTCGACCAGAGGGGACACTTCAAAGATCTATTTATAAGAGGAAGACACGGATGGGTAAATACAGTTTTGTCCCGTTGAAATACAAAGGAAACTTGGTACGCTCTCTGTTGAACAGAGCGCAAAAGATCTGTACACCCGACATTCTCCAGGAGGAGGTAAGATATATCCGAGAAACTCTCACTAGAAATAGATACCCTGAGAGATTCATAGATAAAAATCTGCATTTCGGTACGAAGCTAGAACTCATCCAGACAGCGCAGTAAAAGCCGGTTTGCACTTGTCTCTCATATAGTGGGGAAGTTAATAGTGAAATAATTAGCCGCAGACTTTCAAACGCGGTCGAGATTGCCTACCCTGTAGTGAGACTTATCGTGTCGTTCGACACCTGCCCGGTACTGGTGCCATGCTTTAAGGATAGTTTGCCACAGTTCTCTTCGTCTTTTTGTATCACAAATAGCTTATTGATATTTGCATATATATGGGTAAATAGGGTGCAGCTCGTCGGTGATTTCCATGCCTTTGACTGTACTACATGCATACAACAGTGATTCACTCTGAGCACTCTAATCTTAGGGGTCAGAGAAAATATTTTGTGCACTATAGTCAGTTCTGAACCGAAGAATTCCTATGAGGAAGCAGTCACTTATGAAATGAGCTAGTTGTGGAAAACCACTTAATTCACTGCTTGTCCAAACCCCGACACAACAGAGGATCTGACAAGAGACCAATCCAAATGTCGGTCTGCTTAGTTGTTTACGCTTAACCTTTCCCCGAAACTACAAGATTTGCAACACCCTCTCATGGTGTGACAAAGCTTGGGCAGGGAATGAAACTTATAAAGTAAACTGACGATCACCTACAAGCCGGTCTGAGATAACAGTTTGATTAACTGTCCTCGCTGTCCATTCCGGAAATGTTTCAACAAACTGAGGATAGAACTTGAAATACAGGTTTCTCAGTTGTAGTCACAGTTTGGAAGTAGCCGTTCATCTGGCGTCAAATGTAGACTAAACTCTTTGGTTGTCAAACGTTCCAAGAGTTCACAAATATATCCCGACATTTGCTTGCGATTCTAGTCCCTAACCTCGGCACCACTTCTAGGAAGATACTCGATAAAGACAATAGATCATTTGAATTATTCTGGTCGATTTGGTGAAATGAATGAACCTTGCGCGGTTCGTGACAAAAAGTATACACACTCGCCACACGGGCCATTGTAATAACTCACATTCTGTGAACCCACGGGATTCCATTCTGTCCTCCACACACGAATTCACTCATCAGTCAGGGAGCACAGCCAACGACAGTAAACTGTAAAATCAATTCAGCTGCCTTTGATGTCCTATCAGAGCATTATGATCAAGGGTTTGAATAACTACATTGAGATTGCATTGACATTCGCCGTCATTTGGTTTCGTCAAATATGGTGTGCGAAGTGTATACTCTCTCCTGTGTCATACCCGAGAACGGTCAACTAACAGGAGATCGGTTAGCTGATATACTTGAAATCAGCCTACTTGCACATTTTCCACGTGTCCGATAAAACATTCTCGTTCATGCTGTTCACTACATGCATTGTGCTCGTTAGTCATGTTCGATCACATGACTGCAGTTTGTCTATTGACATGATCCTTGAATCCCATACCAGGCAAACAATCGTTCGAGGTCAAGCTCAAAAGAATCAGCTTGTATTCGGACAGAACCTCAGTTTAACAATCCACACTCTGAGCATCTGTTGCAAGACGGGCTGAGTAGTGATCACCCACTGACTCAGTGTTACACGTTTCCACACGCGCAGACCGATTCGTGGTGGATCTGCGTTGAAGTGGTCGACAACCGAGAATCAAGTAAATATGATCAATAATCCGTTGACTGGCCGGGGAAACACAGGCCTAACACCATTCTAAATAACCCACGTCCCGACGATTCCACTACTGCGATCAGCGTTCTTGAGATTGACCTCGCACAAGACGGATCCTCCGCAGTTTTGCTCAGACCCATTTCGATCGTCTCACTTCATAACTGACGACCGTCATGTCTAACATGAGTAGACAGAATTAGTATTCTACTATATGCATATGAAACAAAGCGGAGTGTGTCGAACAAGAGCGAAGTAGACTTTGATGGCGTAGACAGAAAGTAGACGTTTGTTACAGTGTACCCAAACGGGCAAAATATTTAGGATGATCTGGCGGACCTAGAATCTGCACTGCATTCCACTTCTTGATGGCCTTTGAGATGGTCTCCATCCTTGAAATCAGTATGATATTTGAACTCACTGACATCACGGATAAACGGCTAATCAGACTTCGATTTACTTCCATTGGGCCGCATTGATCTGCAATTGCCGCTGCCGCCGAATCATGTTCATTTGTTCTGCTGGAATGTCTACTGCCTAAGTCTTGCAGTGCTACTGGAGGCCGCAATTGGTTGTATCGTATGATTTGCAACGCAATCAGAATCCAGTAGTTTGTTGCAAACGAGTCGACAGCCATAACAAACGCAGTCGGAATATATAGTCGGTGACAAATTGCCAAGCAAATCAGTTAGGATGGGAGAAGAATCGGACGGGTAGGCCACATGTGAAAATCGCGGCGATAAAATGAATTGACTTATCAGGACGTCAACAGCCAAACGAGAAAAGGCAGTTTAAACAGAACCGAAACACAAGCTGCAGCCTGACTGTTTAATTGGAACGACGAAACTGAGACACTATGGACCGAGGTGTATTCCAGCCCTACTCAAATAGACTAACATTTGTTGTTAACCATATGCTCGTACAATGTCTCAGGTAGTGACAACGCGGAAACTGGATCGATCGGTGTTCAGCAATTCACCTCGTTTGCTTCGCTATTATGGTTATTATAATTCGCTTATGTTTTTTCTTATGATTTTCCTACTACATAATCTGTACAGAGGAATATACTAGTCTTTGTTTGCCACGATTGTATCAGTGTAAATCTACATATGGAAACATTATGACAGCGTTTTGGGTGACTGATACGCGTGCCAATTTCTGCAACTGTCTGCACGCCAGTTGGATTCGAAACATTACTCCGATCTGATTAATGTAACCTGTCAAGTTCTAAATCATCTTCAATTATCCATGCAAATAACCTGATCGAATCTAGGGGTTTAAGCAAAATGGCGGTAGCTACAGTTGCCACATAGAGTGCACAATTTCGGGGTTACCGCTGTTCCAAAACCTCCGGTTTCGTTACATTACCTATTCGTTGTTCTAACTTTTCTGTCACATATCCTCTTTGTCAGAAGGTGGACACGTTTAACAAATGTCGTTGCTGTGATCAATCAGGGTCATATTTAGCGTGCACAGCTGATTTCGCATCACAAATGTTAGACCATCTGTCAGGTCTGGTGATTCATCCTGTGTATAAATAGGCAAGGTGAATCGTGGTAGTTTCTACAGTCAACTCTCGAAACATATTCCCTCCAAATTTACCTCCGTGATATAACCGATGGGTCAGGAAACAAGATGTTTTTAAGTAGAAACTCCAGAAATCGCTTCAGGAACACGAGGTTAACAAAAGTGTAACGTCCTGGTAGATGTTCATGTTCTAAATGTGTTCGTTCGAAAATACCGACTGAAGTCACGAGAACGACAGAGTAGCGAACAAGACTTGTTTTACAAGACTTGTTTTCTGTGTTTGATCATTAGGCTAATTACAACGCTATAAATATGAAAACAGTGACTAGTGTGAGTCTGACAAACGGTCGTTATAAGTATAGCACTACGTATTTGTTATCAGTTACGTGATCGCTGTTCAAAATCATAGGCTTGACTGATTGTGGACCAAGGGAGGTTAAGTGTCCGCACGAACTTCTTCCGAGTGCACTGATCGGAACTTAGGATAGATGTACGCGGAGCACATCCCCAGCATTCCATTTGAGACAATAACGGAGCACGGGTCAGCCTACCTGCACCCAACCACAAATCTAGCGTCTTCGATCACGGAACATTCAACTAAAACACGTCATGTGAAGTAATAGTTTGATATATGCGTATGAAACAAATCGGAGTGTATCAAACAGAAGCGAATTAGACTTTGGCGGTGTAAACAGGAAGTCGACGCTCGTTAGAGTGTGCCCAAACGGGCCACATCGGAGTGCTGCCCACGTGTTACGGCCGGCGCACCTTCGCACACATGCAGACTGATAACACGAGAGTGGATTGGAGAAAACGTTACTTTCAATGAGAAATTGCGCACATCAGTAACAGCAATACACATGGCACGTGGGTTAGAACGTATCGATCGAAGTAGACGGAACAGCGAGGCCATATGACAATATGTTCGGACGTATGAAACTTGTGAGGACAGTGGGAATGTCAGTGATTGTTGTGGAGCACCGATTAGAATTGTGGAAGCTTGGAGGGTACGGCGGAATGAAGATTTGTTGTGAGAATAGCCCTGTTTTGTCTTAGGCAAGATCGAAGTCAAAATGTTGACTGTAAAAGTAGTATATTAGTATAAATGTGCGAAGTGAGCTACTAAACCTTTCACGGACCCAAACGCAAATGTTGCTATGCATTTTGTGAAATCGAGCAAATCTGCTGCACGCAGCTAATCACACTAACCAACAGCCAGTAACTTCGAAGCCTACATGAAATTGGTGAGCAAAATCCGTGCTCCGATTAGAAACAACAGTTGATATGGGCACATATATGTTTTCGGTGATGTAGATCTCCGAGTGCAGTGCGGTTCTCCTTTGTACTCTTCGAGACATAGTGCAAACATCGTCGCGTGAGCTACGTAAGTGTTATCCATTGGACGATGAAACAGCTGACTGAAGGGTCCAGTTGCATAGAGGGGTACATCATCGGCCGCATGTGTACCACTGGCAAGTGGCACCAACGCTTGCTGACGATACTCATCTTCGAAAATCCGGTCATTTGAGGGATCTCCACGAGGCTTCTTCGGAGAACCTCCGGGACCACTAGAATAAGCTGAGATGAGGTAGGGGTATCCATCGAGAGCCTGAAAAGAAAAGGACGGGCTTTCAGTTTCCGCAACGAGAACAACAAAACCGGATATCAATGGAGATATTTCCTAATTTCTTCACAAAACACTCGGTGCACGGCTGCTTGTTAACAAATGCAATCGTTTGCCCTGAAGAGAACGTTGTTTTGCCTCATTTGGGCGATTGGGTGTGAAAGGTGTACTGCATTTACAAAGCAAACGCCTTCCGTTATACATCACGTATCATATCACGTTTGTTCAACATGGAATCAAGTTATCGAAACTGATCTGCAGCAGGTCCACTTTCACAAAATAGAGATTACGAATAAGCAACTTGAACCTACCAACAGAATATTGTCCAAAACCAAAACGTGTGTTCTCCTGTTCGCGTAGCCAATAACACCATATGCATGCGAATGATCTGCGGTGACCACCATGAGCGTCTCATCGAAATTCACATGCTTGGTTGCAGTGTTAACCGCTTCCTCCAAGGCCAACGTTTCGGTCAGAGCATATCTGGTGTATGTCAAACGAGTAGCACAAATGTCGGTCACCCAAAAGCCTACCATATACATTGGATCAACAAACCGCTGTGGAATATCGAAGCTCTTACTGAGTGCACTATTGGAACACGTATTCATTCCATTGGAGCACAAAACATGAAACAATGTGAAAGGTGTACTGCATTTACAAAGCAAACGCCTTCCGTTATACATCACGTATCATATCACGTTTGTTCTACATGGAATCAAGTTATCGAAACTGCTCTGCCGCAGGTCCACTTTCACAAAATAGAGATTACGAGTAAGCAACTTGAACCTACCAACTGATTATTGTCCAAACCCAGTACGTGTGTTCTCCTGTTCGCGTAGCCAATAACACCATATGCATGCGAATGATCTGCGGTGACCACCATGAGCGTCTCATCGAGATTCACATGCTTGGTTGCAGTGTTAACCGCTTTCTCCAAGGCCAACGTTTCGGTCAGAGCATATCTGGTGTATGTCAAACGAGTAGCACAAATGTCGGTCACCCAAAAGCCTACCATATACATTGGATCAACAAACCGCTGTGGAATATCGAAGCTCTTACTGAGTGCACTATTGGAACACGTATTCATTCCATTGGAGCACAAAACATGAAACATTGAACAATTATGTGGGCTCATAGCAAATTGTACGTAACCGTCTACAAGACAATTTGTGCACTGATTATGGAAACGAATGCTTGCCGTGCAGTTTTCATTCTTATTAATTAACGCGTTGAATCCTGTTAAGAACTGCTTAGATGTCGCATGTGCAGGTATTCCCGTACAATGTGGAGATAGGCGACGACCTAGAAATCAATCATAGTTAACAAAACCTCCTCCGAGGTAGTCCCGTACAACATGGACAGTTGTTTCATGCGAAGCAATGTTTCCGTTTGCAACGGGATGCATATCGGATCGAGCACATGGTCTTCGAGCAGTCGCGTGCCTTCTCAGATATTTGGTTCTACACTCCAAAACGGTTGTCTACAGAGGCCACATTGTCATCGACGTCGAAAATCGGACAAGGCACACAGTGAGCGTTTTTATCATATAACAGAACGTTCAGTATGATAGGGCAAGAATTGATGCGGTAGGGATGGTACATTTGGCACGAAGCATATAATTTTGACGAATACTAAAAATACTCCTTATAGACTCGCTTAAAAGCGGGTATGTGAACGACTCACAAACGACTTACCAACAGGGTTGAAGTTGAAGTCCTCACCTGTTGAAAGCCTGATACGAGTTCACCATTCACTTTTCATATGATCTAACGATAGCATTCATGTAATAAACAGGGGTTGAGAGAGTCTAACTTCTGATCGAATACAGCGAAACATTACAGTATCGGCGACCGACTAGTTCATGTGCAACCAGTTACCTGAGAACCTAATTATTTGTGGTCGTATGTTTATAGCAGTCTTCCTGAATACTTCACAACTTTCTTACCTGACAACATTTGACATTCACACTTGCGTAGACTCCTCATGATGTCACATAATGCACACCGTCTGATCGGATCTCAGAGCAATGCCAATCAATGAGTGATCTATTGCAAATGGCACTACATCATTCTTGTTGCTTACTTTGCCCGATTCGCGTGATGTCCGTGATCGATTCGACCGCCTTCCACTAAAAGCAGATAGCCTTTGGGATTTCGCGACAAAATTTTCACTGCTATCTCAGTCAGTTCGGATAGGCTGGGTTGATCCGCACGATGTACTTCGTAATCAAGGTGATCGGGAGCCAGAAGACCTGTATGAAATAGTGAAACATTTCAAACCGTTCCAATGAATGCTTAGAGTGGAACAGAGTGAACTAGGATTGTCATGGTACGGTTTCGCTGTGATAAACATGGGCGAATCACTGATCGAAGGTGTACACTGAAGATCCCCATTCTGGCTCAAAACGGAATGAGTGTGATGAATCATTCACCAAAACCATGCTGCGAAATCAGTCAGCATTCACAGCTATACGCAGTATATCATGGCAGTTGTAAACCTCTTGATTCGGAGCAGAAAACGGCAGAATATTGAGAGTTTACCCGGATAGAACAGGTTCTGTGTATAGATAAGTAATTGTTAGCAAATTATGCAACTGACAACCAAGTGAACTCTGAGTACGGAATGTAACCGGCAGCAGGTATCAGTCAACAATGTCGTAGTGTAAGCAATCCAATGAGGCAGTGCGAAATAAGCAGAAAGAGGAGAGTTCCAGCGAGGGTTCGTTGTAGCAATTCAGAGTATGTTACGTGTAACAGTGTGAGAAATGTTTGGCCAATGCTTAACGTAATCAATACATGTGGATATGAAACAATGAAACAATGTGAAACAATGACTGCTGTTTCACTCTGTTTCATTCTCAAAATCGTGCTGCTCATAACGGACACGCTCATGAAACCATTGGATTCACTACTCACAACGGGCAACGGTCCACGATTGTTATCTCCATTGTGAATAGTAGTTACATTCAGTAGTGAAGCACGGGTTGATTCCGCAAGATATTTTGCGAGGGACTGTCTTGCATTTCAGTGTCATTTCGATTCGGTCTCAGAGTGTTTGATAGACGCAGGCAAGGCTTTTAAACCAAGGTGAATTGTTGCAGAACGGAGACACGGTTCACTTCATACGGTCAGATTACACTGACTTAGTATGCAGTCGACATAAACGTAACAGAACAGCCACAGTTCATCCTAATAATTCACGTGCATTTTCTTCCTATCAGTTAAGCGGGATTATCCACAAACACTCAACCATTTGTTCGATCGTTCAGGGTGTGTTGTCCACTGAATAAGCCATTGTAAACAAATGCTGGGAAAATTAAACATGTACATATCATGACTCACCGAGCAGGTGGTCGATTTCTGATAAATTTAGTTTCCTCAGTTCCTCAGCATTGAACACCAGTTTGTGTGCGCGATTTCTTGTCTGCTGTTCCCGCAACCAATGCTCGAACAGGTTTTTGCCATCTGTCCTGGACCCAGGCATTTCGGGTGTCACAGCAGACGCGTTCTGATAGAACATTCTTGAACCACCAGCTAGGATGACGTTGAAATCCAATCCGTTGGTGATTAGCTGAGAGGCGATATCTTCACAAACGAACGAGGAGTCCGAAGGTGATACTAAACTGTGATGAGAGTTTCGATGAGCGGTAGTGAGTTGTTTATTTTGGTATTTAACAGCACATATCTTACGATAAATTTGTTCGCACAATCAATTCAACCGAATTGGGAAATAAATGTCAAACGTAAACGTGTGCTGGCACCAGATTCGTGCACATCCAGCTCCCAAACATCGGATGCATGAAATTTCGATCTGCCAGTCGAAGTTTTTGTAAATCTCAAACTCATCTTATTAACCTCGAAATACTTCGTTGCTTGAATTTTGTCTGACTTTGCACACACCCGGGTGAGTCGGTATGAAGTAACTGCTCTCCCGTGGTGATGTTTGAATAAACGCATCCGTTGAAATACATTCCACACCGAACCTCTCCGTTCTTGACTGGAGTCCACAAGTGCAGAGAGTGGGAACAAGGTTGCAGCTGACGATCGTTCGTCCTGCGGTTCGAGTTCACACAAATGCAACCACCGTTCATCTACTCTCATGGTTTACCGAAGCAAAAGTGACGAGTTGCCTTCTTATGATTCAGTCGAAAATGTTATCGAGCCTGCCAAAATAGCTATTAGCTTCACAGCCAAACAACCGTAAGCTTCCTCTAGTCTGTGCGCCAATCCATCGGGTTTCTAACCAGGCAAGTAAAAACGCGTATAGTTTGTGAAAACTCTCCAAACTTAAATTTATCCGCTACTTCTTTCTGCTCGTGACTGCGGCAATTTTGCTTGTGCGTTTCTTCCATCAAACTGTGAAAACTGCCATGTTGCTGTTGCAGCTCCGTGCTCGGGCTACTTTGATTGCCCCGTCTACAAATATATGTCCGCAACATGCGGATACCCAGCACACTGGTGAAGTGATAATCGTTGGACTGTGATATTTCGGGTTTCAACTCATCTGTAAGTGAAGTTGGTAGAGTATTGTTTGATGAAAGTGTCTCGGTTATCAGTGTTGTGCGTCCAGAATGTGGAGGGCACACAGATTGTTTATTCACAAAACCAACACGATCACATCGTGCCAGTTGATGCGCAATCTGTCTGAACTATTTTGCGTTCATACAGAGTGCCGTTACGTGTGGGACATACTTCACAGCGATCACCTCTGAATAATAAACATACACATATACTGGGATAGAATACTCAATTTCATTAGGACAGTTTGAGGAATGGCAGGCACTCACGAATCGAATTCATAACTACGATCTGTAGAGTGTGCATAGCAGGCGGCTGGCGTAGCGTGGGTGATTCTGGTATTGGTCACGATTCCGGTGGATAGCCCGTTCTTTTGGGCTAGCATAAGCGTGGATTGAATTTTTTGAGATGAAGCGAAAGGCTTGCACGTGCAGCACTCCTTCACTCCGGTAAGGCCGACAACATATTGCACGGTTTTCGTACCTGATAATTGGGAATGATAGATTGGAGAAGATCTGTCGGATAAACACCGAGATATGGGAAGCGAGAATTCATGTTAATCAACTAGATCACGAACAATTGTGCATTATTCATCGGTTATTCGACAGGATCTATTACAGCTAAAGTTTGTCTGTTGCACTCGATAAGCAAAATCGAGTGTTCCGATTACCACCTCAGTTTGGTATTGTGCCCAACTCACACATGGCTGAACAATTGGTCGTGATAAGCACGGAACATTGTAGTTCACCACGTCTCTCCATTGTGCCCCCAGATTACACCTCAACGAATGATGGCCGTGCACATTTACTTTTACAGTCAAGTGTCGGTTGGATTGATCTGCATTGAAGAGGGCCAGTTGAAGACGGTGGAATGAAGTGGTTTGTGTTTCAATTTGATCACTCGTGTAAACCATGTCTCCGTGACCCACATTAGAGAACAGCTTGGGAGATATTTTGCATGGGTGGTGTTGGTTGTCTGTCAGTCAATCACTGGGATGCGGCATTCACACGAATGCGACACCGTAGAGTAGAGACGCGATGGTTCATCACTTCCTAATGGGAGCGGAGTTCAATCCACATCAAACCGATTTTTGACAACTCGTAAGCACATCTGAAGGCGTTTGGTTGACCACCGACACGGCTGACAGGAATGAGGAGTGAAGCAGAGCAAGACGAAACTGGAATACGGAAATCAGACTCGTGACTCGGATGTGAACACGCATGCCTGAGGCAAACACACTCCGAAATACAATGAGTTGCTGTCGCGGGCATCTCGTGTTGTGCATCAGGGCCTTTCATGCGGTCATGCTCTCTGCATAAATGAATTGCGGCCATAAGCTTGCAGGAGCCTTGTCTACATTTCAGTGGATTCCTATGGTGTTACAGTTTCAAGTCGGGATCTTGTAGACAAATATTCAGGGCAAACACAATAGCGTGCCCCAATGAATTTGCCGACCGACGCAAGATCCTCAAGAACATGTGAGGACACCTTAGACATATTCGGCGTATGTGCTGCATCGATCATTTTCCTCAAGAGAATGAATGGATATGGTGCACGTTCGATTTCTCCTCACACCCTCATCTCTCAATCTAGCATGCAACGGTTGGAATGTGTCATTAATTGACAGAATGAGGAAAACATGTTATTGTTGCATAAACAGTGACGAGTGATGCCTAATGCTAGGGGTATGTGAGCTACATACGCTAACCGTGCATTTTTATCGAAATGAATGTGGTGAGCCATTTGGCGGACCTTATAATCGGTTCAGTTACTTGCGAAGATGGTTGAATTCGAGTCAGCGGCAAATTAAGTGCCTAGTTGACTATAACATTTTATGGTAGTTCTGTCAAAATGCAGCTAGTCTCTGTACCCAGAGTGTATATATGAATGTCGTGAAGATGTATTGTAAAGATATTGTGGCAGTGCAGCCTGGTTGATGACATTTTGAACAAAGAAGACAGTAGGCTGATGTTGCACGATTTATGTCCGGACAAATTTCGCTGCATCTTTACGAGTGCATACTACAGACCATTTATATATCAGTATGAGAAAGAGAACAAGCTACCAGAGAAAGCCAATTGTCAGAGTGCACAATCACTGTCACTACCAAGGTAGCGGCAACCCTACAAACAGTTGTTTCTGAACACACAACACGGGTTTGAACTTTCGGATTGCAATCGCTTCGGCATAACGCAGTGTTCGCCTGTGTGACGTTGAGTAGATAACGCGAAATGCCGTTGTGGGGTCACATTGGAGTTGCGTCATTAGGATATGACGCGCAATGGACGATGCAGGCTCCTTGTTTCTATGCGCGGCTGTGACATCATGTGTTCGCGTAATCTGTTTCCTGACCCACTTCGGGATGTACTCCGTGACCCTGGTTCGCAACTGGCGCTCAGCCCTGCCTATGTAGGATGCTCCGCATCTACATCGATATTCATAGATAAGGTTGGATTTGGCTGACTCAGGTACCGGTTGTTTCACACAGGGTGTCGGAATCCGGAATGTTCTGAACAGAATCACTGGAACCACTGCATTGTATGTTCTCGCGATAGAACTAACCAGACGACGGTGAATAAGTTGGCATACATCATCACCCTTGAAGGGAAGACGAAGAAATACCGGCTTTTTGGACACTGTGTCGGGTCGAATTCCTATGTCGATGGGCTGTTTAAA
>QNGE01002199.1:22750-123181 GCA_008508345.1 Paragonimus westermani
TACAAAACACAAGGTTGCATTCCACATATGGTCTCATACACCAGACTATCGCCTGAGTTACCTTGTTTTGGGTACAAATTGTGTGTGTTGTGTACTTGGCTCTCCGATATTTCACATCGCTATTTTCCAACACGTTCACGGTCTGATCAACGATGTGTACATCAACCTCAGCGATAAGGCTCGTTCTCAGTCTCTTGTTGGATGCGCTTCTCGCTGACAACTGACAACTAGAGCTTGTGAATCTTAAGCGGTCAAACCAAGTGCCTCAATACGTGAGAAGTGCACGTGTACCATTCGAGATTACTCTGAGATTCTCCTATTAGTATAACCCGTATAACTCGATTCTGAAGTCGTTCCCGTCTCATCCCTGACTCCAGGCAATCTTTCTGACCTGCTTTCGGAATTCAACGAATTCCGTACGCAACACTCATTCCCATTTCATCACACACCCCCATCATTTTGCATCCCCTTCCAGCCCACTTGCTATGCTCTCCACGTCTCTCTTGTTCAGGAATTGACGAAGTGTCAATGCTGTTGTCGGAAATCCAAGTGTTCGATACACTGTTCTACTTATTCATGTATAGTTCTGTCAACTGCACGTGCAACCCGATAGGCCTACTGTGTAAATTTGATGTCTTCCTGTCGCACTGGTGTGTTCCGTTTCGGTTACTGTGAGAAGGCGTCTACGGCTTTTCGGCCAGAGTTGTTTGGCCTGTACACGCACACATGTTCCACGCGATTGGAGTTCAGTTTTATGGTATACAAAATTACCGGTTTTGTATGATAGTTTGTTCAGCTCAGACCATTCACAAAGCGTTCTCAACTGTACATTTATGAATGAAGGTTCATTTTGACCACGGAAACCGCACGCACATCGCAGCCGATCTATATATTCACTTACAGTTTGGTTGTTTGGTTTCAAGTTGTATGCACCTTGATGTCGAATTTTTAAATACAGACGTAGCCACATTTTGGTAGTTGGGTCCCTTTGCACCCCCTTCCTTTTATCGTTCTCTTCCTATACAGCGTCCTTGTTTTTCCTCTTTGTTGCGTGGCAACAAAGCATGAATGTAGACCTCTGATATATGTCTGTCAATGATCATGAGGATGATGATGATGATGATGTTGACAACATAGCCACCGACATCGTTCGAAGTTTGCAAAAGTGTGTTCGGTAAAAAGCCTTGCACAACGCTTAAAATGAGATCCAGCTAATTCGAAATTAACGCCATGCCCAAACGCGGTAACCGCCTTATCAGTGCACATATCAAGCCAAGTCGATAGCTCAGAAATTTCACATTTCCACTCACTCACCCGCATAATTCACTGCGTTATATGCAATCCATCAAACCTCCCAGCCGATTGACTGCCCAACGCTCTTTTCCCAATGATTCCTCTCGTCCTCTACACTCACCCGTCTCGGATATTACAGCAGTGACTATTGACTTTGATGCACGTTAGTCTCCTCTGTGCTCCATTGTGTCAGAGCTACTCACTGTTAAATAGACAGGTTGCTTTTACAACAGAATTTGAGTCGACTTCCACTTGTTTCGTTTACAGGTAACCTCGATTCATTCTGTGACGTATAGGCTTCAGGAAGTCGCCAAAGGCGTGAACATTTTTTCAGGGCTATATCCATTCTATTTAGGTGCGTTTCAGTTCGGGTCGCTGTACTTGTCTGGACCTGGAGTAAATGACTGCCGTGAATGTTGGTAGGATGACCATCTGCTGCCGTACACTCTACCTCTCCAATTATCTCACCAGTCCGGTAACAATAAGCGTTGCATTTGAGGGCGTTCCCCCATCGAGGGTAAGTATTACGTCCGGACTTCGGTTTGGTGAGAGTCATTGCCACTGCCTATCCAACACACACTAGATTATGAGCACAGTCGGGTGACAAAGCCACAGTCTACCGAAATTCCCGCAAACACCGAATGCTGGTTGGACTAGGAACAAAACTGGGCACGTGCTGGCTTATTGCAAACGAGTTAGTCGAACGGTTAGTATGAGCTTGTGACAGTCCGGAAATCGAGTGAACTCTATTGGTGTTCCCACGTGGGAAATCGATCGGAAGAACAAGGTAATGTGTAGCGCGTGGTTTGAAGAGTCTTCCAAGGTTGTCCGTTCTGTTGTCGATTGATAATAGCTTCCGCAGTAACCTGAGTACTGTTTCGAATCCGCCAAGTGGCACGAATTTGCAGTCCGACGTATGAACCCAGGCACAGAGTCGAGTAGTATATTCTGAAGAAACGAGCAATTGCTGTGCGCCTCAGATTTGGTATTGTCAACGTCGATGACAGTTGTCCTCGCTGTCGTTTGCCGTGACTTTTGTCGCGTGGTGGTTTGGTAACTTATCAACGAGTAATACGGAAATATGGAATAAGTTGTTGCACTTTGGGTTGCGAGGTAGTGCTGGGTGTTGACATAACTGAAATGTGGAAACATTTCGAGCGGTGTGACGCTTGGTGGATGCGACATTCAAGGAAGCAGAATATGAATAGTTTACAAAGAACTGACATTATCAGTACAAAAGTGGTTGTTGAGAGATGTCACCACAAATGTGCGTGGTATGCGTGGTTATTTGCTGCTAGACATTCATCAGGGTATATATACATATATACAAGGTACTTGACAGTGAACATAAATATAAGTCCTTGCGACTGACTCGTCCAAACATCCGTTGCCAGTAGTCCAGCGATGGCGCACCTACATGTTTACAAATACAACTGTCAATTTTTAATCCTCCTGACGTTGTCAAGTTAGACAGTCCCTTTTTGATAGATGCTAACTAGTCATTAGCGGAGTTGCGCAGCATATGAGAAGAGTAATGTGGTTGAGCCTAATAAATCAATGTTTTCGAGCAGGGAGAACACTTCACTGCAGGGGGAGAAAATCGGAAATAAATACGGGCCCCACTTTCTCTGATAAAATATGAAATGTACCGTACTCCAATATCAAATGTCGATTCTGCTGCCTGGTTTATGTTAATTTCGTTGATCAAGTTTTCCATCATGTTGTAGGATTAATTTGAGTTTCATGGTTTTTGAAGTATTCCGATGTTAAGTTAGCTTTATCAACTATAATGGATGGCTACGTATCGGGGCGAATAGCAGGAACCAATTCAATGGAGGCGGATTTTTCAAACGATCGAGAACGTTTTATATGTGGCTCACCTAAAGGGATCTCTTTTAGGAATTTCAGTTTGACCACTGCTAGACATTAGAAGTGGGAAAATTTTCGAAACTTACATACTCGTGAATGAGACTACTTTAATATGCCACAAGTATACGAGTTTTAAAGAGTTTGGGAAGAATGACAGTGAAAGAATTCACCATGATGATGTTCGAAAGTTGTTCCTTACCTTATGTAATTTCCATTAATTATACATTATGTATACGAAACGGTACCTTATATAATTTGTCGTCCACTCACATTTGTAAAAAGATTGCCGTTAGACTTTTACAAACTGTACTGCCTTTTGTGAAACAGGGCATTGTTTGAAGTAAAAATTGCACTTAACGCCAAAACCCATAAAACTTTTCGGAGGCTTCGTTTATCAGTTCTTATCGCCGAGTGCTGGTAGTTTGAGTCACTGTTATCTGATTAAAGAATTCATCATGGTCAGCGCCTCACTTGATAAACAAAGACAACAAGCAGAACAAGACGTGTAGCAAATATGTTTCCGATAAAATCTCATCAGGCTGCTACAGTTATAGAACACTTACTTATCAACTGCTCACGTAGCGATCAGGTGAGTCAGCTGATTCCCCAGGCAACTGAAGTGACTGAGAGAACTTAATCTGTCCGCACATTTTCTTAGCCCATGCTCTGTATGGGATCAGCTACCTTGGTAACTTTGTGACTAAATGTATGAAAGCAGATGAAACATCAGCAGAAATTCAGGAGTTGATAGAAAGTCCATTTTCAGGCGACTGCCATATAAGTGAGACAGGTTGGCCGAATCACTGTAATGACCGGTCCTCAGATTTGGTGATGAGTATATCTAAGAAAGCTAAGCTACCAGGTCACAAAAGTGAGATAGGGTTAACCAAATCGGAACATGCATTAGTTTACAAGTACACTTCATCGAAAGAAGTGTATGCGCCTTCACAAGTTTCTACTATTAGTCGATTTGTGGCCTCTTTCAAGAGCACATTTTCCTACTGTGCCAAGTCGAGGAGAGGTAGAAAAACGCATATTGCCACTAGTGTCTGATGATATTAGAGGAGGTCAGCGGCTCGCGACATTCGGTCATCATGCGTAACAAGGTGGCCATTTCCCAAAATGTTCGACCGCAGAAATGAGCTACTGCTCAGTTGTAACTGCTTAAGAATAGTACAAGTTGTTGAAAAACGATAGGATAAAGGCTACCGACGAATTCATCATTGAATAGTGTGAGCAACCGATTAATTCACTGGTAAGCTGTGAAACCGAACGAACAAACATCTTCACAGCCAACAACCGAGTGCAAAGCATCCATCTGTTGTGAGCAACTAACGTCTTCTGTTAACTACCGTGAAGTTGTTCAACCTAGCTCCAGCAAACTGGTACGATTCTGTAGTTTCCACATTGAATCAGAACCTGAACGGTGTCAACAAGGCACAGAATTTATGAAAGCAGTCCGATTGTTCAGCTCCAAACAAGCTAAGAAATATTCGGTTGAGTGCTTCACCAAGGAAATTTCGGTTCTTCCCAAACATTCTGGCACCAGGCTCGAAATTGCTACTCACTGTAGTGGTATGTCGGGACTGAAAGACAGTGTTCCATCACTGGTGCATCGGTGTGCCATTCACAAAAGTTTACTTCAGTTGGCAAAGGTTGACTTCAAAATATTTATTCGTTCACATTAACGCAGATGACACTGAGCATTGTGTCGGCCAATGTACACGAGGTTACGTTCCACTTATGTTTCAAATGTGGGAGCAGTGCTCTTGAAATCCTGTATGCATTGAATAGTAAGCCATGGGCTCCTTTCCACAAGATGTGCATGCGGATGTATTCTTTCCCACTCTCACGTTACTTTGTTCTCATAGTGTTAAAAAATACAGCCAAGGTTTAATAACTGAGGTTAGTTTTTATAGGATGTGTACACAGTTCACTTCGGAGGGTCAGATTACACCGGCTAGGGTGGCAGTCCACATAAACATGAAAAAATAGCCACACTTAATCCTGAACATCCAGTTGCTGTTTTCTTCTTGTCGGTTGGTGATGAGCCGCCATAAACATCCGAATAGTTGTGGGATTGACCTAAATATGATGCTCAGTGAATGGTTATCAGTGGACATATATTTGAAAATCAATTAAGTGTACTGATGAGTAGTCGGGGATTTGGTTAATTTTCAAGTTGACGATCACTCACATTTGATCGCAGCGTTTGCATTCAGATAGACTTGCCAGACAGCCTCTTTCGAAAAGAAGCACTAGACTCGAGTTTCCCTCTCATCAAAGCTCGTCAGTAGTGCATATCTTTGCCGTGGCCGGGATTTGAACTCCGGCCATTCCAATCATGAGGCAACCTTGTTGAGCACTGCGCCATTGACCTCACATTAGGCTGGCTGGAAAGTCTATCTGAATGCGAACGCTGCGATCAAATGTGAGTGATGGTCAACTTGAAATTGAACCAAATCCCCGACTACTCATCAGTAATCTAAAATATATCGCCTTGCAGGTTTTATTAGTTCCGTGATCTTGACCTGTCTCGGAAGTCCTAATCGCGGGGTTATCGATTGGAGTTAACAGGCAGTAACTGTGTCTCCTCTCGAGACGATCGGGCAACCTGATCATTGCTCACAGGCGAGAGTGGTTGAGCGTTCAGGTTTGATGATTCGGTCAATTAAGTGTGTTTCATGACTCACAAAACAGATAGTGAATTTCGGCAAGATTTAGTTGTTTCAAGTTGTCAGCATCAAATACCATTTTGTGCCCACTATTTGGTTTTTGCTGCTCACTACATCACTGCTCGAAAAGGTTTCTGCTCTCTTTCGTAGATCCAAGGGTTTGGGGCGTCAGAGCAGAGCTGTTTCGGTAGAACATTTTTGCACCATCATCCAGATTGATGTTGAAATCCAATCTGTTGTTGATTAGTTGAGAAGGAATTCCATCACAAAAGAGCGAGGAGTCGGACGGTAACAACATACTGTGATAAGACTTTCAATGAGTATTATTATACATATATGTTATATTTTTTATTCTGACGTTTAACGCCGCATTTCTTACAGTAACTTTACCCGTATAACGAAGTGATCGGTGTTGGGGATATATATCACATGAAAACAGATACTGCCTCCAGAATTGTCCACAAGAAATTCTTGAAGTTGGGGCAAATGAAATTTCGATCTGCTAGCCAAAGTTAATGTGACTCATCAAGTAATCTTATTTGTCATAAATTGTTCGACTGCTGAATCTTGCCAAGTGTGCTTATGTGAAATCCGGTGTTAATTTGCCCACTGGAAATTCGTGGGAGTCCGATGAAACTCCGGAAATAATTATACAATATTTGTTATATACATGCATCCGGGTCAATCGGTGAGAAGTAACTGGTCTTCCTTCGTGATATCTGATGATGCACACCATTGAACACGGAACGTTTCTGTTCCTGACTAGAGTTCACAGTTGGAGAGAGTGGGAACAAGGTTCCATCTGGCCACCGTTCGTCCTACGAGTCGCGTTTACATCAATACCATCACTATGCATTTCCTCTCGGAGTTCGCCAAATTGAAGGTGACGATCCAACCTGTTACGATCTAAGGTTCTGGCGCTTTCGTAAACTTCTTCACTTCCGCGACCAGCTCCACAGTCAGATACCGTGGTATGAGGGCATACGATTGAAACTGTCTTGATGGTGATGACACGAGAGTCTTGCCTCTACAGACATTACCAACTTCTATCTAGTTATCATTCAACTCATTCGTGTGGGTTCCAGTCGGTCGAGGATGACTGACAACTGAAGTCGTTCTTGTACCAAGTTGACAACGCACACATCTGAACAGGTTCAAAACCAATCATGAAGTATCGGTTTTAGGGTGAGCATCAAGGATAATTACAAGCATGAAATATTTGCCTCATCATATTACTTACCGAGACGAAGATTTGTGATTCAAATTGACAAATATAGTAGTTTTATGAATTTTCCATCAACAAGGTTACTGAGTTCATCCAATTTTATTGTTTGAAAACAGAAACACTACTTGGTACGTGAATCGGGCTCCTCTCATCCGTGGATCTAGCCGTAAACTCCAAAGCCTTCAAAGATTTTGCCTACAATTGGCTCAGTTAATAAACGGCACTTCCTTATGTTTAATCAACCATAGTGGGGTTAGTTTTCCGCTTGATATAAAAAATAAATCGAAGCAGTGCAGCGAACCTGATGAAATAAAACTGGACCGTTTTGAATGAGTCTAAACAATGTACACCATTTTATTAAAATTACCATAAGGAAGTGCGAACGCAGCAAATTCGGTCGACATGCTGTCCGCACTCAATTCAACGGTCTACGTTTAGCGCGCTTATATAGGTCTGTTCTCTAATTGCCACTATGTGGCTTGTTTCAAACTCGACCTTGAACTCCTACGGTTGCACACACAACTGGTGCATACAAAACACAAGGTTGCATTCCACATATGGTCTCATACACCAGACTATCGCCTGAGTTACCTTGTTTTGGGTACAAATTGTGTGTGTTGTGTACTTGGCTCTCCGATATTTCACATCGCTATTTTCCAACACGTTCACGGTCTGATCAACGATGTGTACATCAACCTCAGCGATAAGGCTCGTTCTCAGTCTCTTGTTGGATGCGCTTCTCGCTGACAACTGACAACTAGAGCTTGTGAATCTTAAGCGGTCAAACCAAGTGCCTCAATACGTGAGAAGTGCACGTGTACCATTCGAGATTACTCTGAGATTCTCCTATTAGTATAACCCGTATAACTCGATTCTGAAGTCGTTCCCGTCTCATCCCTGACTCCAGGCAATCTTTCTGACCTGCTTTCGGAATTCAACGAATTCCGTACGCAACACTCATTCCCATTTCATCACACACCCCCATCATTTTGCATCCCCTTCCAGCCCACTTGCTATGCTCTCCACGTCTCTCTTGTTCAGGAATTGACGAAGTGGCAAGCGTCTCGTAATATTTGGACGATTTCACCGAACACTTTTCCAATGCTGTTGTCGGAAATCCAAGTGGTCAATACACTGTTCTACTTATTCATGTATGATTCTGTCAGCTGGCTACCGATCTCTTTAAGCTGATTGGATATCTTTATCAAAGCCTATTTGTTCTGCACCATTATCTCCCATTGAGATTGCTCTCGAAGACCGCCAAACGCCTTTGACGGAAATTTTTTGACACCTATACGCGCAAGCTTCGTGGTTTGCTATTCCAAAGGCAAAGCTGGAATGTATTATTTAGTGAAGTGAGTGTTAATGATTTTTGCGAGTAGTGCGATCTAATAGGGCCTCAGTTTTTCAGAGACATTGTTCACTCGATTTCTATGGAGGAGATAACGTCCGGGGGGAATCTGGTCACCTGAAAATGTGACCATTTGGAACACATTGCTCAGACTTGTGCTTGAACAGCTCTAAGTGTGATTCGGCATATCACCCCTGGTCACACTTTACACGATACGAATCACCCGGGCAAGCGCTGATCGGTGTGTTCAGGGAGGAAGCCGGGGAATGATGTTGTCATTGATTTTGTCAGTCTGCCACTCCTCACTTCAAGGCGGAATGAACAGATGGTCATTCAGGCCGATATGCAACAACAAGCCATGACTGCCGTTTTAACTGAAAATTAGGTTTTGGAGAGGCCAGCGTTGAAATGCGCTCAAACCACTGGAGGTTCTGAGTTTGATTGACCAAGACTTCACAATGAGAAGTGAAGGTTTCAGATATCTGTGTTCGGTAGTTCTTATCAGGTATATACAATTGCAAAAAGTCAGCAGGTTTATATATCAGAAAAAAGCATAGTTATACGCAATGTTGATAGACATGGGAGCTGTGGATGACTGTCTACTCGGGTTGTGGTGGGTTTGTGTGTGTGTGTGTGTGTGACTGTTGTGTTGTGTTTCCCTGACCCTTTCTGCTACCTTGGCGTGGTGGACAGGCTTGCGTGCTGTTTTGATCCGGAGGGCTGTGCTGACTGTGACTTCGGTCCTTGCGGGTTCAACCTTGTCAGATTGGCCGATGGGGAGCAGCCAGACAAAAAGCAGATGCGTGAGTGTCTGTGGACTTCTATCCATTCTTTTCTCCGGCTTTGTTGTTGCATTGTATGATGAATGGTCTGCCTGGCTTTTCATAGTTTGGCGAGATATTTGCTTTTCATCCGCATCTTCTTTAGGTTGCACTAACCTGCAATCCTATACTGCAACGCTTCTTGTATTACGCTTCAAAAATCTTTCTTCCTAGTTTAGATCTCGTCATTGCAGCCTCTCTCTGTTTAGTTTCCGAGAGATAGGGGTTTCCTTTCCGTATTAGCCAATCAAGTGGCTAACCAGCATTGGCCGGCTGGACACAAAGGCCCCACTGGCACACCTCCCAGTCTTATTCCTTCGGGTTTACACTGGATATGTGGTGTGTTGGTGGAACTGCAATTGGTGCAGCGCAAGCCAGTTGCAGTGATGGATAAGCGCAGGCGTCCTTTGGCTTCGGTCACTGTGACAGGCTAATCCGAATCGGATGCCGCCAACCATGTGGGCATATGTGGAACCGTAGAGCACAGCTGCATTCTAGCGTTTATTTGTGGGTTTTATTACGAAGAACAACTGGACGCCATGTTGTCTAGGCTTGATTTCACGTGATGGTTCACAACAGTCGACAACACAGTAGTTGATGATGGAAACACGATACATAGATCGATTTGCCCATACGTGATTATGTTAGGCCATCTCTGAGGTCAACAGTTGAGTGAACAGGTGAAGGTTCGTAGGTTATGTCTGTCCATGGAGCACAAGTCATCATCCCGTGTGATGATGATACCTTGAGAGGTCAACTGTTAGGTCATAGCAACTAGTTTATGAGTTGTGGAGCATTTCGTTATCAGTAGTGAAATAATCGGCAGACGCCATCTAAATAACGCAGTGCTCATACTTTTTGCCCATTATTTAATGTCCATTCATCAAATGTTCCACAACGCCTCTATTCATGGTAATGGGGACAGCGTATAGCTGATTCAGCCATGCGAATATGTCATGCATTTAATGCCTATAGAACGGCATATCGGAAAATGTGGGTCCTAACAGAGTAAGTTCCATTTTTGCCTTGAATATATGTCAACAAATAAGCGACCTCCTCGGAACACTACAAATCTAACCTTGTAAGTGCTTCCTATAAAAACAAGTATAACGTTATACATATGCAGCTTATTGGTTTAGTTACAAATAAAAAATCATTCACATTTGATCGCAGACTTCGTATTCCGAAAGAATTACCAGACAGCCTCTCGCGAAAAGAAGAAGTAGACATGAGTTTTGATCACATCGGGGCTCGTCAGTAAGGAATATCCTTGCCACGGCCGGAAATTGTGCTCCGGCCACGCCTGTCATGAGGCGAACGTGTTGACCAATCCGAAATTGACCTATTAGGCACGAAGGAATGATCAAATCAGAAGGTTCAACCACTCTCGCATATGAGCAAAATATTGCCCAGCAATTTTGTCGATATCAGTGATTTCCACCTGTCTCGGATGTACTGATCGCGGGGTTATCGATTGGAGTTAACAGGACAGTTACTATATCTCCTCTCGAGACAATCGGACAACATGATCACTGCTCACAAACGAGAGTGGTTGAGCGTTCAGATTTGATAATTCGGTCGTGCCTAATGTGAGGTCAATGGCGCAGTGCTCAACAAGGTTGCCTCATGATTGGAATGGCCGGAGTTCAAATCCCGGCCGTGGCAAACATATGCACTACTGACGAGCTCTAATCAGAGCGAAACTCGAGTCTAGTGCTTCTTTTCGAAAGAGGCTGGCTGCAAAGTCTATCTGAATGCGAACGCTGCGATCAAATGTGAGTGATGGTCAACTTGAAAATAAACCTAATCCCCGACCACTCATCACTCACTTATTGTTGAGAACGAGAAGGCGGACGGCACAGAGGTCGTTTATTTGGGAAACCAATACACGACTTATGCGTCTCAACGAGACTACAAACAAAAACACTCATTTGCATACCGCACTCGTCCAAGGATGCTCCATTCATTTTGGCTACTATGTCTCAGTTCCGTTATGTAGTGAAAGCCATTTCATGTCATTCTGTCACGATCATTTCGATTCATGCGGCTACTGAATAGTGGTATAAGTAGAATGGTGCGGCCATCTTATCCTCAATACACTCCTTCCCCCGCAAAGTTTGTTCCAGTCGTAACAAAAGGCGTTCAGCTTCTCTTCGTTCTCTCGACGATCTGCGTGCCGGCCTCGGTGCTGTTAACACACCTGGTGTGCGTCCTCTTCTGATCGGAGTGTCATACCATTTACAAAGCTGGCTTCCGTGAACTCGATATTAACTTTTCTCATTCTTTATCAGATACACTGGGTCACGACGCTCAACTACTATATACGGTCCTGTCGACTTTGCCAGGAACTTCCTAGATCCGGGTCCCGTTGCCCCCGCACTCCGCCGGTCTCGGTATTTAACTTTAGAACCAGATTCAAACACAGTCCTCCGACCCGATAACCTCGCAGTTGATTGCTCCTTGGAAGCTTCTTGAGTGTTTTTCAAGTTTCGGTTGACCGCTAATTTACGCGTGCTCATCCGTCGGTTTCCCCATAAATCAATTTCCTGATCGACTGGCAAGCGCGGCACGCGCCCATACATTAGCACGGATGGCGACTTTTTCGTTTTCCCTTGAGGTGAACAGCGGTGGGCCAACCGAATCAACGGTAACGTTTCCTCGCAGCTTCCCTCTTTCGCAGTCAACCATTCTTTGATTGTGCGATTGTTTCTCTCCGTCAATCCGTTTGATTGGGGATGGTATGGAGTTGCGCGTATTTTCTTGATTCCCGAACGTTCCAAACAGTTCCGAAACTCCTCACTTTCGAAGCAGAGGCCTTGATCAGTCAGTGTGCTTCGTGGTATTCCGTGATCCGCCACAATGTGTCCCATCACCGCCCTGCACACCCTGCTCGCGCGCTGATCGGGTATATCGGATGCTTCAATCCACCTTGTGAAGTGTTCGGTCATGACTATGACGTATTGATTTCCAGACGTCGTTACTGGAAAGGGGCCCATCACATCCACTGACCACAGTTCTCCAATTTTACTGAACGGAATTGGTTGTGTGGGATAGTGACTGGTGTGGTTAGTGCTCTTCAGTAACTGACATTGTTAGCACGCCCGCACATGATTGTTAACATCATTCTTCATTCCCGGCCAGTATGCTCTTTGTTTCATCATTTCGTAGTTTCGGTGGCAACCCGTATGAGCCAGCCGATGACAATCTTTCACAATTGCTGCCCTCAACTCCGCCGGTATGACCGGGACATTTATTCCCTCCCGCAGTTGGCGCATCCAAATCCTGACACTATTCAACCGCAAATCGGACTAGTGCATTCCGAAAGCCTTCAATTTCGGATTCACTTCGTCTTCTGGTGATCAATCATCGCCCGGATCGCCGTATCCATCCTCTGTGCTGCTTGTAACTTTCCGGGGTCACTCTCCAGTTCAATACTGTTAACACCGGTCACGTCCTTGTGGGCTTCATCCAGGTGTTGCGTTCGGGAAAGCAAATCGGGCATACAGTTCTCTTTTCCGGCTACATGGCGAATTTTGAAGTCGTAACGCCCAACGAGCCAGCCCTCCTCGGGGGTCGTTCGCCGATTTAATCCACTCCAGCGGTTTGTGGTCAGTCTCTACATGGAAACGTCGGCTGAGCAAGTACGACTTCCATTTTTCCGAGGCCCATACAATTTCCAAACACTTCCCTGTCACTGAATAGCTTCGTTCAGCTGGACTCAGTACCCGACTGACGTATTCCACAACACCGTCCTCCTGCTTCAGTACCGCTCCAGTTCCTATATCACACGCATCCGTTGTGACAATGAAGCTCTCTCCAGTCACTGGCAATTTCATGGTCAGCTGTCCTTCCTTCATCAATCGTTGGATCTCGACAAACGCTTGGCTGGCTTCCTGTGAACAATGAAATTGGCAATCCTTCCTCAGAATTTCGTATAAAGGACTCGCAAGGTCATGGAAGTTTTTGATGAAGCAGCTGTAGAACCCGACGCAACCGAGAAACTGTCTCAGCGTCCTCTTTGATGTTGGCACCGGAATAGCCTCGATTGTCAGCAGTTTCTCGGGCATTGGCTGGACCTCCCCTTGACCGTTTGTTTCGCCAGTTGAGACTTTGAACTATTGATCTCCGTGGACGGGCTTTCTCGATCTTCTGCAGCATTTCTGAAACGTGCACTGTATGTTCTGTCTTATTTGTGCTGTGAATGACGATATCGTCTCCATAAACAACGGTGTTGCTCAATCCGTCTAGCACCTTCAACATCAGTCGTCTGAACGTGAAAGGGACGCCTGAGAGTCCGAACGGCATCCGCTTGAAGCGATATTGCTTTTCGCCCACTGTGAATGCTGTTTTGTCTCGGTCCGACTGTTTGATTGGGACCTGCCAATATCCGGACCGTAAGTAAAACACCGTAAACACACTGGCGTTCTGCAGCTTGTCGAAAATCTCCGCCTCCGACGGGACTGCCACGAATTTACTGATCGTTATCTCGTTCAGCCGCCTGAAGTCGACACAAAATCGGAATTTACCGTTAGGCTTCTTCACCAACAAGACAGGAGAGTTGAACGGACTATCGGCCTCCTCGATGATTTCTTCCTTCAGCATGTTCTTCACTTGTAGATCAACTTCCGGCTGCAAGTGCATTGGAATTCTTCGGGGGCCGAATGGCCAAAATCGTTTCGACTCGATGGGGATTTCATGTTCAACCCAGTCATAATAGCCGTACGGGTCCTGATCCGTAGTGAACAATCCCTGAAATCTGTGTATCACTTAGTTCAGCAACTGATTGTCACAAGCTGGCATTGTTCTGGGTACCTTCACTTCAATTTGTCCAAACTGGGTTTTGCGCTTTCTCACCAGTGGAACCACCCCATACTTCGTTACCAGTTTATCATGCTTCAAATCAATCACGGCCTCAACTTGGTCAAGAAAATCCGTCCCCAAGATAGTCTGACGTTCGTCGGGGGCAATGATGAACGGTTATTTGACTACCTGACCATCGATTCGAACACCATATTCTGCCACACCATCAACTTTCAGAGTAAACCCACCGACCGTTCGGACTACCATCGCACACGGCTGCACAGTACTTCCTGGCCTCGGCCCAATCAGTGAAATCGCGGCCCCAGTGTCAATCACACAGTACTGCAAGCTACCATTGACTTCTAACCTAGCTTGAACCGCTACCTTATCAACCGCCCCTATTACCTAATCCTCCTTCCCAAACGAAGAACAATCGACGATACGTTTATTTAAATACGACCTTTTCTTGCCGAGTGGGCAAAATCTTCGCCAATGTCCACGTCTTCCGCATCCGTAACAGATGTCGCCACGGCTCTCCTCCATTTTCACCTTCAAAGCCGCCACTTTCTGAGTCAACTTTCCCACCGCGCTTCGAAGGTCAATCACTTCACTCGATTCACTTGCCTCTTCAGTAACTGACATTTTTGGCACGCCTAGATTACGTAGGATTTTCTGTTTTTTGTTTGCACGGTTAAGAATAACCGAGTTACCCATATACCTTGGGTAATCGAATGTTTTAAGTTCGCGGCTGAAAACAGTGAATGAACTGTTAGCATCTGGCGACATGCCATCTTTCTACCGTAGTTGACCGCTCCTTCAATGGCACTGCAAACCAGTTGACACAGTGAACCATGTGCATATATATAAAGGTGCATCTAGTCGATTGTCGAGGCCATTTGCCTTTTAATATTGGGTCTGAGCTGGTTAGTCTGCGCAAACTGGCCCTGACCAATTGTTTGGATTACTAGGGTGTGTAGTGCAATGTATCTCTTATGTTACCCGACCGCTGGAAATCACCCCGTCCATCATTTTGTCTTAGAGTCTACGGTATATACCCGTTGTTGTATGTACGCTGACTACTCACCTCCCAAGGTCCACAAAGCAGCTTTTGGGGTTGGTTTGAGGATATCTTATCCTAGTTGTGTTCATTTGAAAAAGTACAATGAAATATATGGCGGACTGGCTTGACAATCCCTACGAAGTTGTGTTCCGTTGCGTACAACGGCCAGCCCCGCACTGTTGTGACGAATCCTTGGGTCCGGTTTGTTTAGTATTGTTGTAGAAAAACTAGAACAAGTTTCAGTGTATCGAAATTCGTTTTGTGGATCTTCTGTAATCCACGTTGTCAAACCATTCCCAGTTCAACAGAGACGTCAAGATGACACAATAACCCAACTGGTGTGGTCCGATTGACCTCGGCCATGGCGACTACGACTGTTTTAGTTTTACTACCGTTACAAGATAGCAACGTACTATGAACTTCGTTCAGTGACACCCCTCATCCCGTGATCGCCAAGTTAGATTGACAGAGAAGCCTGGTGCCCTGACAACTCAGTCTAATGCTTGGTTGACCCCACTTGCAGTTGGCATCTGAATTCAACAATAGTAAACAAACCAGACCCGAGGATCAGTCGGAACAGTGCCGGGCTGGCTGTTGCACGCAAAGGAAGACAACTTCAAAAGGATTATCAAGACAGTCCCGGTTCTCATTAACCAAATCTGTTGACACCCCTCGGATAACCCAAACCACTTCCTCTACCAAAGTAGCCAATACGAAGTGCTCTAATTAGGATTGGTCGTCCCTTAGGATTAGTTGTACCAAATGCGTTCTTCCCGTCATGTCCGAAAATCTAGAGTGGAAGTTCTAATGTACCAAAGAGATTTGCTCTTGCATGTAATGGAAAATCTTGTGCCTAAAATGGAGAAAGATAGGGGAAATGGCGAGAGCAGTTGTTTGTATTTCGGAGTGTGTTTGCCTCAGGCATGCGTGTCCACATCCGAGTCATGAGTCCGATTTCCGTATTCCAGTTTCGTCTTGCTCTGCTTCACTCCTCATTCCTGTCAGCCGTGTCGGTGGTCAACCAAACGCCTTCAGATGTGCTTACGAGTTGTCAAAAATCGGTTTGATGTGGATTGAACTCCGCTCCCATTAGGAAGTGATGAACCATCGCGTCTCTACTCTACGGTGTCGCATTCGTGTGAATGCCGCATCCCAGTGATTGACTGACAGACAACCAACACCACCCATGCAAAATATCTCCCAAGCTGTTCTCTAATGTGGGTCACGGAGACATGGTTTACACGAGTGATCAAATTGAAACACAAACCACTTCATTCCACCGTCTTCAACTGGCCCTCTTCAATGCAGATCAATCCAACCGACACTTGACTGTAAAAGTAAATGTGCACGGCCATCATTCGTTGAGGTGTAATCTGGGGGCACAATGGAGAGACGTGGTGAACTACAATGTTCCGTGCTTATCACGACCAATTGTTCAGCCATGTGTGAGTTGGGCACAATACCAAACTGAGGTGGTAATCGGAACACTCGATTTTGCTTATCGAGTGCAACAGACAAACTTTAGCTGTAATAGATCCTGTCGAATAACCGATGAATAATGCACAATTGTTCGTGATCTAGTTGATTAACATGAATTCTCGCTTCCCATATCTCGGTGTTTATCCGACAGATCTTCTCCAATCTATCATTCCCAATTATCAGGTACGAAAACCGTGCAATATGTTGTCGGCCTTACCGGAGTGAAGGAGTGCTGCACGTGCAAGCCTTTCGCTTCATCTCAAAAAATTCAATCCACGCTTATGCTAGCCCAAAAGAACGGGCTATCCACCGGAATCGTGACCAATACCAGAATCACCCACGCTACGCCAGCCGCCTGCTATGCACACTCTACAGATCGTAGTTATGAATTCGATTCGTGAGTGCCTGCCATTCCTCAAACTGTCCTAATGAAATTGAGTATTCTATCCCAGTATATGTGTATGTTTATTATTCAGAGGTGATCGCTGTGAAGTATGTCCCACACGTAACGGCACTCTGTATGAACGCAAAATAGTTCAGACAGATTGCGCATCAACTGGCACGATGTGATCGTGTTGGTTTTGTGAATAAACAATCTGTGTGCCCTCCACATTCTGGACGCACAACACTGATAACCGAGACACTTTCATCAAACAATACTCTACCAACTTCACTTACAGATGAGTTGAAACCCGAAATATCACAGTCCAACGATTATCACTACCGATGGATTGGCGCACAGACTAGAGGAAGCTTACGGTTGTTTGGCTGTGAAGCTAATAGCTATTTTGGCAGGCTCGATAACATTTTCGACTGAATCGTAAGAAGGCAACTCGTCACTTTTGCTTCGGTAAACCATGAGAGTAGATGAACGGTGATTGCATATGTGTGAATTCGAACCGCAGGACGAACGATCGTCAGCTGCAACCTTGTTCCCACTCTCTGCACTTGTGGACTCCAGTCAAGAACGGAGAGGTTCGGTGTGGAATGTATTTCAACGGATGCGTTTATTCAAACATCACCACGGGAGAGCAGTTACTTCATACCGACTCACCCGGGTGTGTGCAAAGTCAGACAAAATTCAAGCAACGAAGTATTTCGAGGTTAATAAGATGAGTTTGAGATTTACAAAAACTTCGACTGGCAGATCGAAATTTCATGCATCCGATGTTTGGGAGCTGGATGTGCACGAATCTGGTGCCAGCACACGTTTACGTTTGACATTTATTTCCCAATTCGGTTGAATTGATTATGCCAACATGTTCAACTTATCATCAGAGCAGAAAGAAAACATATATTGCGATATGGTATCATTTCATTTACTCTCATTAATCGCAAAGGTAAAAGATGTCAGTTGTATACATCAAGTAGTTAAAGACACATGGGGAACTAGACACACATACAAGCACGCCACTTATTATTCATTCATGACCATGGCAACCCGACCGGTTGTTTCAACCACGTCTGTGCACATAACGTCGGTTGGTAAGTTCGAATGAGCATCGCTTCGCAGAAAGCTAGTAAATTCGGGTTTCGGTTGCGCAACAGTATCTTGAATGAGTTTAATGGGTCAACCTGATGACCTGTTGTCATGAGGTGTTTAGCAGCCGATGACGTTGGATTTCGAGTAGTCAATGCGCCACGTTGGGGTTGGTGCGTCATCTGATGTTTCAACCACTTCGGGATGTGTTCCGCGACTCGCTGTGATAGTTGTCGGTCTGTTCTGCCTATGTGAACGTCATTGCAACTGCAAGTGAACTGGTACACAACATGGGAGACAGAACAGTTTGACAAACTACTGTTGCGTTTGTGGAGAACGGGTCCACCAGTGGTTTGGAATAAGTGCAAATGCGCAGCCACATACGTTCGAGCCAGAGCAGACTATAATTTGTGCTTTATGTCGTTGGCTAGATGATCACTCTTGAATGGTAAGAATAGGCAAACATCCTTCTTTTGAACCGTCAGTACAGGCTCAGTGCTCTTCTTCACCCTATTATGTGCATCAATGAATTTGTCGGGATATCCATTTGTTAGTAAAGTACGCCTCAACAACTCCTGTTCTGTCTTCAGAGTGTCCGGAGTACAAATACGTTTGGCTCTCTGAAACAGTGTCTTAACTAAACCCCGTTTGTATGCAATAGGAGCAAAACTTGAAAACTGCATATATTGACCACCCCAAGTTGCTTTGCGGTGAACTGAGCGTTGTAACGTACCATCCGCGCGTCTAGTAATAAGTACATCCAAAAAAGGTAAACTATTGTTCGATTCCACTTCGTGAGATAAAGATAGGTTTGGGTGAATATTATTGAGAAAGTTAAAGAACAAGTCAAAATGAATAGCGTCAGTAAAAATTAAAATATCATCAACGTATCTTTTGTACAATAACGAATCGGCTATATAATCCGGGACTCGCCGCTCAATCATTCCTAAGAAGATATCTGCTAGTGTTGGGCCCAACGGACTACCCATGGCAACACCGTCTATCTGTTTGTATGCAAGTCCCTCAAAATCGAAACGAACATTTTCTGTGCATAACAAAATGAGATCTTTAAGGTATTCAAGTGGAACACCTATATCACAGTTCTGACTGGAGATAAAATCACATAGAAAATCAACTGTCGCACGAAGGAGAACATATGTAAAAAGAGAATGTTTACAATGGCTTATTCAGTGGACAACACATGTTGAACGATCGAGCAAATAGTTGAGTGTTTGTGGATAATCCCGCCTAACCGACAGGAAGAAAATGCACGTGAATTATTAGGATGAACTGTGGCTGTTCTGTTACGTTTATGTCGACTGCATACTAAGTCAGTGTAATCTGACCGTATGAAGTGAACCGTATCTCTGTTCTGCAATAATTCACCTTGGTTTAAAAGCCTTGCCTGCGTCTATCAAACACTCTGAGACCGGAGCGAAATGACACTGAAATGCAAGACAGTCCCTCGTAAAATATCTTGCGGAAATCAACCTCTGGTTCACTCTTGAGTGCAAGGAATATTTGAAGAGCACTGTTCCCACAAATGAATTATTATCGGAGTGCACTTTCATGTATGCGGACACACGTTTGCCAAAACAATGCTCATTGTCAACTACGTTGACGTGAACGGATGAGCATTTCCAGTCAGTCTTTTTTAACTGAATGGAACCATTATGAACAGCACACCTATGAAGGAAATATGAAACACTGTTGTTCAGTTCTGGCATGTCGTTGTTTCAAGTCACAGTTTTGAACCTAGTAACAGCATTTTGGAGAGAACTGTAACAAGTAGGCTCACGACAGAAAGTCGAAACAAAGTGTTTCTCAGAGCAGATTTAACATGCATATATCGTTAGTTAGGTGTCTGCAGTCGATTATAATGTCCCAATAGCGTGGCAAATTTCCGAATTCTAGACAGCATTGTCGGAGATTGTCTAACTAACGCTGTTGAAGTTCACTGAAGATTTATTCAAACACTGAGCAACGCATGGCAAATTCTTGACAGCGTCGATGTTGTCTGGGTACATAGAAAACACAACCGTGGGACTGTTGCATGGTGTGAATAGTGAATCCAGTGGTTTCATGGACGTGTCCGTTGTGAACAGCAAGATTTGGAGAATGAAACAGAATGGGTCATCTCTCCGTATTGAGCACTACCTATTTCGTGAGCAACAACAATTTCTGAGGGAGCATATACTTCTCTCTCCCAAAGTGCACCTGCGTTACACCGTACGCTCTGGGTTGGTAACCCACATCTGTGTTTCGAGCACAAGAAATTGACTCCGACTTAATTGCCTTTGAAAATTTCCGTTGAATCATTGAACACGAAGTGCAGCAGTCATGCCTCTTGAAAACGTCTCACCTGGCTAGTCCGGTTATGGAACAAACTGAAATGAAATCTGTCATATGTGAGGCTTGCTAATGGTCGAAATTCACACTATCCCAATTGCTGTCTAAGAACGCCTGTCAGGTTTTAACTTTCTGTGAATTGGGAGCAATGCTGGTGTATTGGGATTCTCGTGAGTCCTGGCAATTGAGTTGCAATCTGCGCAACTTGGCTAACAATCGGTAAACGTCGATGGGGAAGAGTGGCTGTCGAAATGGAAACACCAGCAGTTTGGAATGTCAGGGAGGCCAGAAGTTGAGAGCAAATTAACAGCATGCACGCACACTGTCGCCGAATTACCGGCAACAGATATGGATGCGCGTCGGCTGTAACAATTGATGTTCACCGTGTGTTTTATTATTACTAAGTAGTTTGACAGCTTAACTGTTTTAGAGGGGACTCAATCAGGAAAAATCTCAGCGTCGGCTGCATTCGGATCACCATGCCACAACGCGGCAAGCACTTAATCAACTGTGCTACAATGCTCCATATTGAGACTCTGTCACCCACCAAACCAACTGTCTCATAGAATCCACTAAGTTATCTAGGAGATCAACCGCCCCGACAGGATTTCTGGAACTGTTCACACTTTATTTCACTAATGTTACTGCTGAACAATAGCTTGAACAGTAGCTTGACGAGTCATTTGCAATTCTGCGAAAGCAATATATCCGACGACAAAGCACATGCTCATTGTGGGTTTGAAATTTCATATCATAGAATTATAACCACATGGAAATTTCTGTGACTAATGTTGTGTAGTAACAGTACACCTCACCAGTTTTAAGGAACCCCAGTCACATAGACCGTCTGGGTGAATGATGACTCCTACATCCGACCGAGACGTTTAGATGTGGATCGGGATATGCGAGACACATTCGAGAACTGGTTATGGCGTTCAATTCAAAAATTGCTTCTAGTAGGTTGGTGACTGGTGGCACTGAATAAGGCTGATTGGAAACCACGTTAGCTGTAAGTAGACTTGATAGGCAGTCGGAAAAAAACAGTTCTTAGTCACGGTCTCGACGACTGGAGGAACACAATCGCACATAATATGTAGTTCCATAGAGGTTTACTCACCTGCCAGTTTTCTACCTAGATAAGCCATCATACGGAGGCATTCGACAGTCATGGGCTGTTGTAGCTGGCTGTAACCGTAGCGATAACAAATGTTTGACGATCACACAGGAACAGGCCACGATAGATAGTGAGTGGGAGCAGACATTTTGACTAGTTCTCGTTGACGAAATGAAATTTGGCGTCAGTGAGTTCTAGGTTGTCGAACATCTTGCTTCCATTGACCACGGTAACATTACACTGGATTACAAGTAGAAAAAAACCTAGCCGATGCTGGCTCTTCGCTAGAGCCTTGCCTAGTTTGGTTATACCGTGAATGCGCAAGCAAACGAAGACATTGTCATTCCCAAATACAACCACGGAGACCGCTCAGTATAACACGTCATCATTGTGAACTCCAATTTCACGTTTCACTTTCTTCTACTCACAAGTTTCTAGTAGTATACCCTCATCTCCCAATTTTACGTGACTCGTCCGTTTGTAACGTTCGCTCTTACTCCTGACTGATACGGTAAACTTTATTTCACTTCCATAAACACTATATCGCACGTGAACAATTGAACTGCATTCGAGTTTCATACTAATACTTTAATTCCTGCCATATCATATCACATTTGTTTATATGAGTGACTGTAACCCACGGCATGTTTTACCGCTGGAATTAATCGGACACTGTCACGTTTCTGCTGCACTGTTGTATGCGCTAGTAAACCTGGTCGCAAGTTGCTGTATATTTGAATTGTTTATTACTGAATTTGTAGAACCACTTTTGATATCGGTATATATATATATATTTACGTATAATCTTCTGTTCTCTGCCCATTCTAAGATATATATATATCCAGCCCAGACAGTGCGTAAGACTAGGCGACTAGGACGCATATTTCGAATCTTCCGCAGATTTAACAATCATGATCATGATCATCACCATGACCATCACGCTGGCCTTGAGCCTGACCGAGAAATACTTCCGCTTATGCCACCGTTCATCTCAACAGTGACGTCAAGCATCTGAGAAGAAGGGAGCGTCACTAAAGTTTTGAGAAATAATGAATGAACGGAAGAAAGAGAAACGATACGGATGAAGGCATGCAACTGGTTGCGGCATAATGCCATTTCGGATAACTTTTCTAGCTGACGATTTGTGTGATCAGAAGAATCCGAGTCAGCCAGGCGAAACCTGCACACTTTGTCTAGTTAAACAGTCAGAGTTTTCATATACCATGACCAGGTTGTTGCTTGACCAACCGCGACTGACCACCCAGCATAAAGAGTTTAGGCTTATTGAGGTCGGTGACTCTCAATCTGTGTAAAATTCTACCAACTATAGATGCGGTTGGATGAAACCGTGTTCGCCCTGCATGCAATTTGTTTGATTTCCAGTTTAGTACACAGGCTGTTTTTGTTTTGGTTACTTAGCGGGATATCAACAGTGGCTAAATTCGCATAGTGCTGCAACAACCGTCGTGTTAATTCAGAGTTCAAATAATGGACTGATGAACCGTTATCTGTCGGAGTGAGACGCAGTCGACTGCGCACGCCACTTAGAGGCGGATTTAGCAGTTTTGACGTTTCCAGTCGATCTAAATTCATGAAGTCGTAGGTTTTATCCAAATATTGGTTTGGTCATTCAAGACTCCACAAGATATGTCCGTATTTGAAATACAATTGATGCAATTNAAGATTGTGCTTTGTTGGACGCCTTCTCGCTACAATATGTCACTGGGGCGATGTCTGATTGAAAGCGAGTCCAATGATCTGTTAGCTTCAGATTCGCTTAGTCCTTCGCGCTGTGTCTTCCCAAACACCATTATGTTTGCAACTGCTTTCTCATATATGACAAAGCGTGCGTCAAGAATGAAAAATTAGCAACGAACCGGAATAACGATCGCCTACAAGTTGATCTGAAACTACAAATCCGGGTTAGCTGTCTGGTCGGACTATGTGGAAGAGCATAAAAATCTGATAGCAGAAGTGAGTAATTCAACATATGCATACGAAACAAAGCGAGTTTGGTAAGCGAAAACAAGATCGACTTTGACGATTTGAAGAACAATCAGAAGTTCATCACAATATGTCCCAACAGGAAACGTCACAGTGTCTACATATTACGTCCGATGTGCTATCACACACATCAAGGCCAGTAAGACGAGTCTGCCAAAACAACTGTCACCTACTATCATCAAATACGGAAATTCAATAAGAATCCGCATCAGATACGTAGGTTTTACCGCATCGAACAACAAAATAGAGTAGGAAAGCCGTGTGACAAAATGTTTGGGCTAGTGAAAATTCTGGGAGCACAGTGGATGTGATTTTGCTTGTTGTGAATTACATATGAACCACTCAAAGTTTGCGGGGTATGCAGGAGGGCGAGGTTGTTTGAGACTGGTCGTTAACATTTATCTGTTTGCTGGATGGAAATGCACAGGACTTGCGGTCAAAAGTCCTCTCAATAGAACAGTGCACTGCTTAGCTTCAATGGCGGAGTCGAAACACATCTGTTTAATCCTGCTGATTTTGCTCGAGACGATGCTCAGCGCGGATGTGCATCAGAACCTGATGGATTTCGATCTGGCTATGATCGAGCCAAATAGTGAGTAGGATAATGTCGATGTGGGTGTGAGATACGATGATGCCGACACTAGCGATGTTTTCCGAGCTGGGCCTCCAGCTGTGTTGGGCGTAGAGTGCATAAACAACGCTGGTTATCCAAGTCGCTTTATAGTTCTGGAAGTGGGTTAAGGGGTTATACGCGTCGAACCGTGCTGAGTTATGCAATACGACTTGTCAATGTAGTTAATAACCTAGGTGCACGTATGACTAAGTTAACAATTTGATTTTCGAAACTCTTTCGCACGTGTGTCATCTAGAATTCCAGAGCAGTCATCCGACAGAAAAACCACTTTAGAAATTGATCGTGTTCATTTCAAGAATGATAAGATGAAGAAACTATTCCTTTACTAGCCTGTTCCTAATGTTCCACAAAAAATCAAAAGAAAACACGTTGACTGAAAAACTAGATTTTTATCAGGATACAAAACATAATACGGACACAAACGCAAATGTTTGTATACGTCACGTGGAACCAAACTTACCCAACTTACATTGTGGGATGGGGGCTCCTATTGAGCCAGCCACAAAGTGCCTCATAAATATTGTACAACACTAGTGAACAAAAATTGTGTTCCCATTAGAACCAACAGTTGAGGCGGGCACATATATCCTTTTGAGGATACATTTGTCCGGATGCAATGTGGTTCTTTTTCGTACACTCCGAGACACAGTGCAAACATTGTCGCATAAGCCACGTATGTGTTATCCACTGAACGATGAAACAGCTGACTGAGGGGTCCGGTTGCATAGAGAGGTACGTCATCGGCCGCATGTGTAGCAATGGTTAGTGGTACCAAAGCTTGCTGACGATAATCATCTTCGAAAATCCAATCGTTTGAGGGATCTCTACGAGTTTCGTTCAAAAAAGCTGCGGGTCCATTGAAGTAGGCTGAGATAAGGTAGGGGTATCCGTCGTTAGCCTGAAATAGAAATTACGGGAGTTCATTATTTCGCTAAAAACACTAAAACCAGTGATCATTATGGCGGCCCAGCTTGGTGGTGAACATCTGCGGGAACGAATGAGAGAACCATTTCGCTCACCGAAATCTGTACTAACAGCAGCTGCCGCCTTAATTAATTAAAGTGAAAGATATTTCCATATTCCTCGAAAAACGTATGATATGCGGCTGCTTCACGAAAAATGAAAAATATCGAATTGGAAACCGTATGCCGAAAAACTAACGTTGTTTTGTCTCATTTGGACAATCAGGTGCAAAAAAGGATGCTTCCGTCCCGATCCAATGCTTTACAACAAACGGTCCCTGTCTAACTGCATGTCACATTCATTTCACGTGAAATTGCTACAGTGGACTTGGGTTGCAGCAGGACTGGTTTCATGAAACAGGGATTATGAATACGGAACCCGAACCTACCACTTGACTGTCGTCCAAATCTAGTATGTGTGTTCTCCTGTTCGCGTAGCCAATAACACCATATGCATGCGAATGATCTGCGGTGACCACCATGAGCGTCTCATCGAGATTCACATGCTTGGTTGCAGTGTTAACCGCTTTCTCCAAGGCCAACGTTTCGGTCAGAGCATATCTGGTGTATTTCAAACGAGTAGCACAAATGTGGGTCACCCAAAAGCCTACCATATACATTGGATCAACAAACCGCTGTGGAATATCGAAGCTCTTACTGAGTGCACTATTGGAACACGTATTCATTCCATTGGAGCACAAAACATGAAACATTGAACAATTATGTGGGCTCATAGCAAATTGTACGTAACCGTCTACAAGACAATTTGTGCACTGATTATGGAAACGAATGCTTGCCGTGCAGTTTTCATTCTTATTAAGTGACGCGTTGAATTCTGTTAAGAACCGAGAACACTGATCAGAGAGCAGAATATTAAAACTGCTTAGATGTTGCATGTGAAGGCATTTCCGTACAATGTGGAGATTGGCAGCGACCTAGAAATCAATCATAGTTAACAAAACCTCTTCCGAGGTAGTCCCGTACAACATGGACAGTTGTTTTATGTGAATCAATGTTTCCGTTTGCAACGGGATGCATATCGGATCGAGCACATGGTCTTCGAGCAGTCGCGTGCCTTCTCAGATATTTGGTTCTACACTCCAAAACGGTTGTCTACAGAGGCCACATTGTCATCGACGTCGAAAATCGGACAAGGCACACAGTGAGCGTTTTTATCATATAACAGAACGTTCAGTATGATAGGGCAAGAATTGATGCGGTAGGGATGGTACATTTGGCACGAAGCATATAATTTTGACGAATACTAAAAATACTCCTTATAGACTCGCTTAAAAGCGGGTATGTGAACGACTCACAAACGACGTACCAACAGGGTTGAAGTCCTCACCTGTTGTTGTCGATGGAAAATAACCAGATGATTTGTTCATCTGAAGTCCGAACAAAGGACAACAATAACTGTTAATCTACTTGCTAGCAATTGCATTCAGGCAAACAGCTACTCCATGTCCATTATTCCTTCAAATTCGGAAAGGTCGGCAACAGTACGGCAGAACGGCTCCCCATTTTACAAACTTCATACGACAAAGGATCAGCTGTTTCTTCAAGGGATGGGATTTTGACGTTGACCTGTCCCACTTCATCGTGGTTAAAATTCACTTTCAGGTATACGGACTTGTCGCGTAACCGTACTGAATTCAGGTGATAGTAATTCGATGGAACTATTCTATTCACCAGTAATCGGCTCGATATAACTGTCGAACTACCAAAGCAGTTATCGAAGTAAAGGTGAAGAGAAATTCTGGAAAGCATTCGCGCAAAAAACGATGTTTCCACTCAAGAACTTGATGTTGGTACAAGCTCCTTTCGGTGACTGTTACTTTATGAGAATATCGGTTTCTGTTCGCTTGGGAGATGCCACATCGATTCAAAAATCTGACTTTCGAGCTATCAAGTACCTCAGTGTTGGAATTCTAAATGCGCCGTCTGATATGCTTGCCTACAGGGGTCATACCGTCATCTGTTGTACGAATTTCATCGACTGATTCACACGAATTGTTCCGGAAATTATGAAGTGTTACAGTTAAAAGCATGCCAGCCTGCAATGAATGTGACGTACCCAAATAGGTGCATTTTTGTCAACAGTGTCAGCTCCTCAGAGGAAGCAACCGTTAGAATCCGCACTCAGTCCGATCGACCGGCGTCAGTGGAATAAATTAACTGTTGCAAGTGGATGTGAACTGCCAAGTTAAGTTAATTTAACACAACAATGTGCGAGTGTTCGTAATAGCGGATCGTTCCGTTCCAGTGTGGCTGCAAATCAGATCGACTTAACGATAACCATGCTTTGGAAATGAAGTGTTTCGTCAGTATTCGAAACCACTAGGGCGCACGAAAACTTGCTTGTCGACGTATCGTTCCTAATCAAACCGTGTGAGAGAAGGAAAGAATCACGTTATCAAGAGGTGATCGATAAATTAAGGAGGAACCTGGGAGATGATAATGCCATTGATTTTGCCAGTCAGTTGCTCCTCAATCCAAAGCACAACCAAAAAATTACCGTTCTGGCCCATGTGCACGTATATGCCACGAGTGCCGGTTTACCTGAAGATTGGACATCATAGGTTGGTCAATGAACGTTAATAATGGCACGGGAGTGTGTCAAATGTCAGTCAACTTCCAATTTATCTGATGGATGTATTGAGTCTGAACCAGGCTAGAAAATCAAGTGTGTTGTCCAACAGTGTATAGGTGCGGCCGAACTGGAATCTCGGAGGTTTTCGCAAAGTGGAGGATACGGCATGCAGTGATGCAACGCCGTTGACCAGTAGCCTCAAGAATGCTGTGCGCCTTTACGTAAACAAGACAGGCGCTACATTTGAACACCGGCCACATAACCTTTTGCAAGTTGCAGGGCAAAATTAGTTCCTAGATCAGCAGTCCTCACTCTCCGTCTAGCTGGGCATGAAATTTCTTAAACGATACGATTATTTAGAAATACCCTTATTGTGTGATCATTAATTCTTGCATTCAAAGTGTATATCCTCAGATGAGCTGTACGGCGTATTTTTTCAATCAGTGCCCTTTGTGTTTACCTAAGTCATCAAGTAGCGGTGTGTACGCTGGGAGCGAGACTAAACACTTATGGATATATGGAGACACTAGGCCGAGGTCCTGATGTTCTATCCACATCGTGTGGCAACTAACGTGCATGATTTCGAGGTATAATTATTGCGAAATGCTCAAGAACTTGCGGAGTTAAGGTTATCGGTGAATGTATTCTGTTACTGGTGTGAACTTTAGGTGAGCATTTGGACTATTGAACAGTTTACCTAACACCGTTTGTTCGGAACATGAATCGTAGATGTTATGAAGTATACACATCCGGCTGAACCTCGATACTTCTTTCGGTTACATTTTTATATTTTTATATTTGTTTATTGGACCTCGTTGATGGATTTAACCCGGTAGCTGATAGCTGGTAACGACCAAGGTTTAACACCGGTGTAACGAGCCTCACACATATCTGTGAGAATCATCAGTAGGACAAAATACGCTAAAGGTTACTTCCGCTCTCTTTACAAGAATTAGAATTCATTCACCGTACCCACATATAAATACGTGTGTAAACACATCTACAGATGCCTGAAGAGTGAGAACAGTCCGGCTCATATCGTTTAGTTACGTCGACCACTGCTGACTGTGACTTTATTTTAGCCATGACCCAACATGCCTGATGTTTTCATTCATTCTATAAGAACGCCTGCCTGTCTACGCATGGCATGGTAAACCGGTGAGTTTGTGAAAACGCAAAACTAAATTATAGACGATTATCCGATAACCAACTAATAAAGTAACGTAAAACTCTTCGGCCCCATCGATGTCTTGGTTGGGGAACAGCCTAAAATTGGCCTTCTACCTGTAATGAATTTGGACTGGCGCAGTTTCTAGATTGGAGAAGGTTCAATCAACCAGTGTTTGCACACAAGCTGCCACAGACGGAATTATGGCCAGATTGGCTCCAACCAATCATAGACGGCGGTCAGCTGCTGTTGAATGCGTATGTTTCAAACAGCCAGGTTGCCAGATTGAAGGTCGTGGAACAACACAGCAACAAACTGATCAATCGAAACGCTAGGACGCCCTTCGCTTGACAGCGGTCGTAAATACCCATGTTCTTCCATAAAAGGTGCTCTTTTCACAATAAATTTAGATTGCTTAGTGTCGCTCAGATTCCTGTCCTGATTTTCCTCGATTGGGTAGCTCAGTACACGACACTATCCAAACTTCCCGATTCACATCGTACCACGCATGAATAATCAAATGAGGCACCTTTAGAACACGAATCTCTGTTACGAAATTACATTTCTGTTAACCTCGTTCTGTGACGTAAGGTGTTCACGAAGCGGTTTTTGGAGTTTCTACTTAAAAGGTATATGGTCCCTTGATCCATCGGTTCTATCACAGAGGTATGGTTGGAAGGAGAGAGCTTCAAGAGTCGAGTGCAGAACCAATCTCAGTTCATTTTGTCCATTTGTGCACACAACATGTTACTAGATACCTTAGATTACATTACAGTTTTCGGAATATTAAACCACCTGTGCCCGCTAAATATGCTACCGATTAAGCTTTTTCCACCCTTCGGCAAAGGGGATATCAGGTCGATAAACTATGTCAACGGATTGACTAAGTGATTAAACATCTGTTTTGGAACTGTATCGAGTCCAAAACTGTGCACTGTGTGCGCTACTTGTGGCAACCGCCAGTTTGCTTACATTCTCGAGATTGACCAAGTTAATTGCCTGCAAAATGGGAGATGACTTAAAATTCAACATGTCACATTATTATTAAAGTCGAAGATGTATGGAAAAATATACAGCTGGATTGGGTTTACGTTTGCATTGAGTGTTAAAATGTTCTGCATGTCAGGCTGCTGCATGGAAGGAACGTAGGTGTATATCACACCAGGAGAGTGAACTGTCAGTATCGGGTTTGCTTTGCACTTTACTCAATCCCAAAAGTAGTAATGAATGCCCCACTGGGTTGTCAACACAACCAATGATGGGAAACAGATAATTGATAGTGCGCATAGAACCATGAACCTCGTTTGTTGCAGGTGAAACAAATTTCGATTGGGAAGTGTGATAAAGACGAATGAGAGATGTAAACTAGTCGGGAACACACAAGCAGATGAAGTTTTCAAAAGGATAATGTGTCCATTGGGATAAACATAAGAGGCTTTAGAGAATAACCAGATAGAATGCGGTATCCTCCATTGCACGGTTTACCGAAGAACAGTGTTTACTGTGTAAAAATGCCTGTATCTGACTTTTACATGGCAGTCGATAGTCATTCGTTTCATTTTGCGGAGTAAGGAATCTTTATGGTACTTGATTCATTTGCTTAAAACAAGGATAATTGGTCGCAATTTTGCGCAAACGCGAGGCCAATTTTCTGCTAATTAAATCAAATCCATTTCACCTCCTGCCAGTAAAATCTTAAAGGCAACTGGCGTGGAAATCATTGTAATAGACTGGCACCCACACCGTTCATTCAAACGCGGTCGTTATACTTTTATGGTTAAGTGCCCAAATTAGTGCACACCTGGCAAAGTAAACCTGCTGTATTTGTCTACGTTTATATTGTGCAATAAGAAGACCATAGGTTGCGTTATGGGGCGCATCTCATAAGGAAACAGACGAGAGGAATCGCCCAGCATGCGTTCGAAAATACCCATCGAAGTCATGTGAATGACGAAGTACCGAATGTGACTTGTTTTTTCCGTTTGATCATCAGGTTAATTATAACACAATACGTATGAAGACAGTGACTAGGGTGAGTCAGCAAAACGGGCAATATAGATCACGGATGGCGTGTTTGTTATCAGTTACGCAGTCACTGTTCCAAATCGTGGACTTGATTGATTGTGGACCAAGGGAGGTTAGGTATCCGCACAAACTTCTGAGCGCAGATGCTACTGGTTTCGGAAACGGACAACATTCTAATTCTCACCATTTTCGATCGATTTCTTGGCACTCGGGAGACAGTCTGAAAAGCATCGTTCCTGCTGACAGAATGATTAGAGTCGGCCAAATGAGCAACAATCGCGCTTGAAACTGTTTTAATCACACCACTGTTCAACCACAAAGGATGATGTTCACTCACTCTATCAGACAATCGTCTTGTCTTACGACCGATATATGATGGTCGACACGAGAAAATAAATAAGTACACACAAGAGTTGGTTGTACAACTTGAAGGTTTGTCTCTGAGTTGTGACGTGATAACGCGTGTTGAGCGGAAACTCACGCACAAGTGAGCGGCGAGGGTGTTTGTTTCGACAGAATTTCTGGGCTTTCTTGGGATAACTTCGGCCATCGGATCGCCCTTAAATGGAAGACTAATAAATGCAAGTTTCATATTCTCAGAGGATGGCTCAATTTTCAACTCTACTGCCTGAATCGCCTCCTGAATGAAACGCATTGGGTAGCCATTGTGCATGAACACTTCTTGTAGAAAATCTAGCACAGCTTGTAAAGTGTCATTGGTGCAGATCTTTAACGCTTTACCGGTCAGGTATCGTATGAGGTTTCGCATTTGATTTAACGGAACGAAACTGTCAAAGTGAATGTACTGGCCACTCCGAGTCAGTTATCTGTATATAATTCGTCGGAATGAAACATCTCTTTTTATTATGCCAACCTCCAAAGAATTTATTTGACCATTTTTGTCTGACTCCCAGGTGAATTTAATACTATTATGCACTGAGGTTAAAGTTGCCATAACTCTCTTCAGGTTAGCATTCTCGTTGACGATGCAGAAAATATCATCAATATATCGTCTGTAAAACGAAAATTGTTCAATTATCCCACTCATTTAGTTAGTCTCCAGTTCGCTCATGAAAACGTCAATTAAAGGGAGAACTAGAGGCGAGCCGATTGCCACCTCATCTTTCTGTCGGTAGATTTCAGTGTTAAAAAAACTCGACGGTGCGAGTTTTGCGACTGCGAAAGGCGCCTCGTCTGCAACGTAGTGTATTGCACGAAATCCTGTACTGGTTATCCTAAAACAGAACCAGGAAAGCGCACACTCAATTGGACGGCTGGTGCATATTCACACACACTGGGTCACAATACATTGTCGTTCATCTTGGTAGCACGTCCTCCATAGCGCGTACACACTATTTTAATAGTGGTCTCTGGTACCTCATCTTTCTGGCGCGGACACTTGCCTTTTAATTCTCAAATTTGCTCCCAAATTGTGAGTACTATACTACCTACAGACGAAGTCGCCTATTATAATATACTAGTACAAAGTACCGGAAGTTCTCTCAGTTCATCCGTTGGGGTGCCCACATTTTTGTCGTTACACTCGATATAATCACATAAATAGTCAAGTGTCCGCTGAAGAAACACGTTCGTAAATAGTGAAACAAAATCGAATGAGAACATTTATTGATTGTTTAGGTGCAAGTCTTGGATTGTGTCAATGAAATGCAACGTGTCTCGGAGACTGTTTTGCTAGCTCCAACCTGATGAATTCGCGCAGACCGGCAAGCCATTTGGCCAGAGCATGATGAGACAAGTTGCACACCTCTAAAATGGGTCTCAAAGGCAAGCGCGCTTTGAGCACTTTGGGCAGACCGTATAACCTAGAGATTATCGTTCCGGTGGGGCGGATACGCTCGAAAGTGGCCGAATCAATTATCCCCTGCTGATTCAGTACACGCAACGTTTTAGATATCGGTCTTCCCATAACTGGTGTTTTATCTTTCTCCGAACTCATTTTCATGAATTTTGGGCCATCAGTTAGTATATCGTTTGTTAACGTAATCAATCCTGTTCGTTCGGACAACTCCTGTTCTTTTATCCGGTCTGGATAGCATTATAAGCTCGTGCCTTTGTAAACAATCCAATGCATCTAAATGCTGTTTCGTCAAGTGCTGTTTTACTTTTGGTGTGTAGTGAAGAATCTGATAGCATGAGTTCACCAAAGTTGACCCCTGTCTTTCCTCGTTTAAAGATGACGATGGTGTTTGGGCAACTAACTGATCATACAAATTCTCAAACTGAACTTCAAAATCACACTGCTATTCATACGACATGGACAACGAGGATTTGGTCCTAGTGACAGTGTTTCAAGTAAACTTCTGTTCAAATTCAAGGAGGAGAAGTTATGAACATATCGCTCGGGATTACTCGGATACTTGGTTCACGGTTTTTGTAACATCCGTTTAGATTTTCTTCTTGCTCGCCGCCTACTCATCTCTTTTGGTGAGTAGTTTGTTTGACGAAATGATTATGCCCGTATGAAGGTCGTTTAGCCGCTATTTTGAAGTTGGATATCTTCCGTTCATGCTCGACCAGTGGCGATCGAAAACACTCCCAGGAGTTACCATTACGAACTTATGTAACATTTCATATTGATTTCATATATCTACTCCTATACACTTGCTGATATCCATGTATTTTCTATCTTAGAAACATTACTGAGTTGTTTGCGGTCATCATTGGTTTGATTTGATCTCGAGGTGTTACGTTCTAGTGGTAACCAGATGATCTCTGAAGTACAATGCACAGCAGATTATACAATTTTACAGGATTCAGCTGATTGGACAGGTAGTTCACTCTGATGCCCATTCGCTTGGTTGCAATACTGTTAGCATACATCTCGAAAGCGGCACGATCGTTTTCCGACAACTCATCCAATACGCCTTCACACTGGGTTAGCTTCCGATTCATCTCAGGAATATTTTCTACAGTGGTGTCCAGCTCGCTGTAGACATGACGACTAAGTGCAACGCCTTTTGGACTGATACGATTACGTCTCAAGATTCCCCAGTAGTGTTTCCGATACTGGCTGTTGTCGATGCATTGAGGGGGGAACGGATACCTCTTCTGGTCTCGGCAAGCTTCGTACAAAACCTTGGATACCCCGAATTTTTTTCAGCACGATCAGACCCTTGGATTACTTACTTCGTTCGAAAATACCGATTGAAGTCATGAGAACGACGAAGTACCGTTCTGTGTTTGATCATCAGGTTAATTACAGCACAATACGTATGAAGACAGTGACTAAGGTGAATCAGAAAGACGGTCAGTATAGGTCATGAACGGCGTGTTTGATATCAGTTACAGCTGTGATTGGACGGTTCGGTTCAACTGAGGTGCAGGACGTCTGGTCAAGTTCAGTCAACTGAATAATGGAGATGCCTGACGCAAAGTCTAAATCGCAACCTCCAGCATGCTTGCATGTTTGTTGTGTGACGACCGAAATTATGTGCGATTTTGTCTAGTCACTCAGCATATCTGGGAAAAATGTAAAAGTTTATGGCACAGTGAAACAAGTTGGCATTTCATCCGGTCAGTAACCTGTCTGCCAGAGCTTTTGGTCAGCCGATGAAAGAAACCGAGGAAACAAGAAGCAACGCTCAATCCAGTTTTATCCATTGTTAACGGCAGCCTCGCAGTAGGCTGCAAAGTATCATCGGTGAAAACCGTCAGCATTCTGGCAGCCACGCGACTCCACGCTAATTTTGACAACAAGGTGGTCTCATAACGAACGTGGAGGAACACTGAGTATCTGGTGCGAAAGTGGAGAGAATATTCACCTCAGAAAGCACTGAGTAATGATTTCGGCTGTGGTAGTGGGCATGGTGATGGTCATGCAGGTGACACGGTTTATCTTGCTGATCGTCCGGAAGTGAACCCTCTGGACAGTGACCGGAATGGGCGGCTAACTGCGCAATTCAGCCGGTTGTGTGGTACGGTAGATCCGAACCAGACCATGTTCGTCAGTAGCTGACAGAGAAATCAGAAAACTAAAGCGAAACAAGTGTTGATTTTGCTTACAGACGCCGAAATCACCAATGATGAATGCCACTCTACAAGTTCTGGGACTTGTTTCGGTATCGTTGTGTTCACCCTGGAGTGAAATTAACGACTGCACTCTCTCAAAGGATCACGGACAATGCTGACTAAGGTCCCGGTGTAGTGAAGACGAGCGATCACTCTACACTGCTCACACCACCACTGTTCGGTATTAAGGCAGCAGCATAGATTCTGACACCGAAATAACCACGAGAAAAATACAAGAAGAAGCACTGAAGTACAGCATCTTATGAAATGGCCTCTGGTACATGAAAAAAGAACTTAGCACTGGCGTCCGTAGCAACCGTGACGTTTTGAGACAAGTGCCGTGCGAAGATGGGTTTTTTGTAGTCACGTTGAAGCGCATTAAGCAGGTACTGGTTTTCTGAACAAACAACTCGGACCGACCGCGTTCTTAACTTACAACACAGGGAATAAGAACATATCTTCACAGCACAATTGCGATAAGCACCTGATGGATTGTACGACAAGCACGATCGTGTCCTCAGCTGAACTTAAGAATTTGGGTTTCATCTTCTTGCAGAAAAGTGGAATATTTTTGCTCACCCGACCGACTGAGATGTTTCTCGATGTAGTTTTACTAATGCCCACACACACAGTGGCCTTCGCCACTTGTAATCAACCTCACAAATCAAGTCGTGTCCACCATCCGATTTGACGTCTGGGTGTGAAACAAGAAAACATTCTCAACAAATCTGACTGAACTGTTTTGGTTACCAGTGGACATCTTACAAGCCAGTACCCACTGCAAATGGTTGGCGTACGTTCATCGATCCCCTGTTTACATGTGAGTGGCTAGGTGGCTGTTAATAATTCATCCAGGTTGGATAATTATTTGCAACAGGCTGGACACCACTCACATTTGGTCGTTTGCTTTGCATCTAGCTGGAACCTCCAGCCTGTCTGTTTTACATACATGAATGTGCACCACTGACGAGATCTAACAAGAATGGAAGTCGAGTTTATAACTCCTTTCCCCAAAAGACTGACTGAAGTGTTATATGAGCTAGAAAAGTACAGTCAACTGTGAGTTAGGTTAAACAATGATATTCTCAAACCTTGAGAAATGACCAAAAATAAGTTTCCGCTTTTTTTGACTACTTGACCGTCATGTTCTTCATACATGCAGCTGACATATTACATTCCTGTTGTTCCGTATGGAGTGGGGGCTACACTTCCGTGTGTTCAGTTCTGTTTATAACACATTTTCATGTTCCGTTTTGTGGCTCGGGATTTCGTATACCTAACACACAAGGCTTTGACTACAGTCATAGTCTATGGGCATAGTAAATATGAAATGGCACACGAGGTCCTTTTCGAACCTAAGAGTTAAAAATGAATATGAAATGTCATCTTTATTGTTTAAATGATGTGTTACATGCCCATGTATTCAGTCCATGGTTGCTGTTTTATCTCTCGAAAAATCGAAATGTTTTTTTAACAATCGTGTAGAAAATCCGTTATCTAGCTGTCCATTACTGATTGGCTTAAATGCGGGGGGGTGCATGATCTAAACAACAGTTTACTTTTAACCATCCTGTGAGTAGACGTACTGAAAGTCAAATGAACCTTGACACGAACCGTGTAATTCAAGTCTGTCCAGCAAATAGCAGTAAATGTTCCAACATAAATCATTTTACGTCAGTTTTCTTTCTGGTCAGTTCACTTTCTCAAATGAATGCAACTGTTTCAAACGTTTACAGATATCAAACGAGAGAATGTGGGCAAATATACCTTCTCGAAGCAACCTTTGGAATATTTAGGCATGCTGCTTTTCAAATAATTATACTGTGTTACCGAATATCTATCGCTATCCTTAAAAACCCGATAAAGGATAGGTGTGTAAAAGACCCACAAACGACTAAATAAGATTGAATTTGAGGGTCTCGTCCTTTGAAAGCGTGATATTAGTTTACTGATCACCTTTCACACCGATTAAAGATTACCTTCGTGTCACAAATCCGGTCAACGAAACCTTATGCTGAGTACCCTGTATTCTGGAGAGTTATGGGGGACTAATTACTGATTAGGTGAGATACCATCTCACAATATTACTTGCAAGGGTTTGCAGGACTCCGACATTAAAGGTGGATGAAGTTACTAGAAAACAACATACGAACTAAGTGCCCTGATCCATGTCTATGACTGTCTAGTTCATTGTACAATGAACTTCTCTCTGTCAACAGTTAATTAGTAGCCTGATCACCTGTGATCACATTTTTGTGGAAATCTTCTCAAACCTCCCACGACCTTCTTCCGTAAAAACAGTGCTGACTCGCACTTGCGAAAACTGTTCGTGACATCACGCGCTGGTTATCTTTTGAAGTATTACCAGTTGAATATAACCTCATTTAAGATGTACTGCATAACTCAGTGACACTAATAACTTACTTTGCCTGATTTGAGTGATGTCCGTGATCGATTCGACCGCCTTCCACTAAAAGCAAATAGCCTTTGGGATTTCTTGATAAAATTTTCACTGCTATCTCAGTCAGTTCAGATAAACTGGGTTGATCTGTACGGCCTATTTCGTAATCAAGGTGATTGGGAGCCAGTAGACCTGTGCGAAGTAGAAACAGTTTTGATTCGTTTTAACAAACTGCTTTAAATGAAACAGAAAAAACTGAGAACGTCATGATGTGGTTTTACGATAGAAGAAAAAGGAGGGTTTAAGTATGGAACACTAATCAACGATAGACACTTAAGACTATCTTCCCGGTTCAGAATTGAAAGCATGGAGCTTAAGTTGCGCACTTTAAAAGGCTCCACTGATTCACTCTAACAAACCATGTAACACTGGGTTTCTCAGTTTATTTCTATCCGCGCTTACCGACGTGTGCCAAGTTCGTTGTCGCTGTTGATGGCAGTATTGCACGGATGACATTTTCTGTGTGCATATTGACGATCAAAATACTCGCTCCATTCAGAAAGTACAAGTGGGCTAGGATCGTGCCTCATGGGATCCGGCATCATAGGTCCTTGAAAAATTACCAAGAGCAGTATGATATGACACATTTAAAACAAACTGGGTCAAAATAACTTCCCTCAGGAAATCGATGTTCTTGTGTTTATTGCACTATCAGCGTGTGATCAATTATATTTGTTGTCCTTGAGCGTGAAGTTCATATTTGTGAGTTTCGACAGTGGATATTTCCGTAACTGCTTCCTAAGTATGTCTCCTTCCTATTGTACACCTTGCAGTTCGGTTGACAAGAAAGCAAGTGTACTCCAGTTGGTCAATCATCAATGGTCTCTCACTGCCCGGTTCTTGATCTGCGACTTCAACAAATGGTAGCACTTGGGGACATAGAGATAGTCACACGGAATTAAGGTTCCACAGATGACTGTAAACCTCACTTATTGTGATCGATTTCGTGTGCGTTGTCATAACGCACATTGAAGCTAGCACGTCTGAACTCATCGGCTTAGGTGTTGGCTGTCAGGCCCTATCTACCAAATTTGATCGGCTTGATGTAACCGATCTACATCACTCACAAACTGCCAAGGGCGATTGTGCGGAATAAAATGGAGTTGTACTAATCATTCAAATGGTTCGACACGATCGTCGAATGGGCCGCATTACCGCAACCGACTTGACCAGCATAGGTGATACCAAGGGCAATGGTAAGGTTAATGTATTCGTCAGGTTTGCCTTAAGGCGATCAGGGACCTCAATACCGTTCAGATCTAGGGTGAGCGAAAGTTGTTCAGTGACCGATTTTGACTTTATTCCAGTGTCCTGGGTTTACTGTGAAAGCTGAATCCAATGTGAATCGAGCCGTCCTCCCGCCTTCTCACGCGGCCCATTACGCGACAACCCGTCTGGTCTGAGTGACGCTCAATGCCCAACCTGGGCATCCACACACTTGATAATAAGCATTAGGCTCGAGTTTCGCTCTCATTAGACCTCTTCAGTAGTGCATTTCCTTGCCACGACCGGGATTTGAACTCCGGTCATTTCAATCCAGAGGCAACCGTGTTGACCACTGCGCCATCGACCTTACATTAGGCATGACCGAATTATCACATCTGAACGCTTCACCACCCTCGCTTGTGAGCAATGATCAGGTTGCCCGATCGTCTCGAGAGGAGACAATAACTGTCCTGTTAACTGCACTCGATGACGCCTTGACTACGACTTTTCTCCAAGTTGAAACCACAGAAGTAATTAACTTGTCGAGCGAGATTTTGCACTACTGATGGGCTCTAACAGGAGTGAATCTCAAGTGAAGTGCTCCTTTTCGAATGGGGCCAACTGAAAAATCTATCGGAATGCGACAGCTGAAAATCAATTATGGGTGATGTTCAATCCTCACGAGAATTAATAATCACGTGCTACTTATCAGATATCGTTATTTGCTGGTGTTTACTCAAGCTATCACGGTTAAAGTTTCCACCTTAATAACAACGATTTGATTGAGAGAATGTCTGTGAAAATATGTACCACGCGGTGTGAGGCATGAAGTGCTAACCACTGAAGGGAATGCACCGCGCAAAGCTGATCAATCGCTTGGCTGTTTTATGAGTTGGTGGACCTGGTGAGGTTTGATGTGAATTTTCTACACACGAAATTCTGTGTAGAATGTCCGAGGAGTTCGTAGTATAACTGGCTAGGCTGCACCAAATTCATTATCTCTGTGGTGCATGTTGGATTGACCGCGAAGGACCTTTTCTTGTAGACATCCTGGTTCATCGAGTAATGCGAATAATCATATTGAACACCTTTCTCTATCGTGACAACAATCACGTAATTGTTAACTAATACAACCGGTTCCAGTTTGTAACAATGGCCGGGCAATCACACTCTCCTCTGCTTCTCGAAATGACCCTGCAGGACCGTGATTTTGAAATTCTATCACTTTGATATCATCTAACTCAGCAACGCTGACAAACTCTTTAACTAACCGTCTTCAATGTTTGATTCATAACAACTTCATACTTTACCTGCTCAACGATGAAAACAGGTGATAATCCCGTTTTCTAGACACAGCTCCGATAATCATATGCTGAAATCTAACCTATAGGACAAACTCTACTAAGTTAGTGCATGTTTATATTTGATAGAATTTGTTCTCCCTATAGCTGTCTTGAAGAACACCGGTGTAACTTGAGCGAAAATGTTGAAGTTGTGATGTTATTATGACAGCCAGAAACGTTAAAGTTACGCGGGTGGTATATGATTAACTCCGATATATCCAATTAACTGATCACAATTTGAACAAGTTCACCGCGGCAAGGCTTTCAGTCTCCGGCAACCGTTAGCTAGTAGGGTACTGTAACCAGCAAAGCGTCCAGTTACACGGAACATCCGGTGCAGCGTCCGGCAATCTCTGACCTTATCTCTTGTGCCGGAAGAAAATCTCAAATAAACTGGCACAGATACCTGTCCAGTTTTACCAAACGTTCCGATAGATAAAAAAAGCTACACTTGTCCTACAAGTAAACAATACAGCTCAAAATAATGTGCACCTCGGTTGATTATTGAAACCGTAAAATTAATATGTTGGTCAAACTTAGCTGCGTGTTTTCGTTCCGTTAAGTAATATTACTGGAACAACGGTTCGGAATTGTGATTATTTTGTTTCAGAAAGTGTGGAGTTAGTTAACAAATTGTCTTTTGATGGGTTTATCTTCCTCAAGTTATTTAAGGGTGCACACCATTACAGCATGTAAATAAGAGCGCCTAGACCAAATGAAAAACTGTTTTGATACTCATGTATACCACATGCATATCACAAAGCTGTTCTAACGGATGACGAATCGATGATTAACAAAGTGTCTAACTGACACAGACATAAAAGACATTCCATTTAAGCTACCTTGCCTCTTCTGTAGTCTTGAAATCTTGGGAAAGTTGATCCTCCGACAGCTGTCAGATGATGCACATGTTAGCAACAAAAAGAGGTTAGTCTGTCTGGCTTCTCTTCCATCCGGTGATCCCAGTTTCACACTGCAAAACATTATCCGTGTCTTGGGATCCCGAAACCTTGGCGTTGAGACATGCTTTTTTAATCAAAGTAACGCATTAGCACGCCAAACCCAAGTCACTTGCCGATGCACCTGGGATTCGAAATTGTATATTGCACCAGATAATTTAACTGTGTACCTCTAGAATTGTCGTCAGGTTGTACGCTGTAATGGCCAAGCGTCAAACAATGCTGTGGATTCAGTAATACCTATTTGTAAATTCCATGTATTTCTTGCGGAATAAACAGATTGGTGAGAAACTAGTCAAACGATACTGACTTGAATGGGTTGAACGTATATTCACATTAATGAATTTGGTTAAAAAAGTTTGCTCCATTTTCCACCGGTTTCCAAAATTCTGACAGATCCGGAAGGTTGTACTTCCGTTGGTTAGAGATAGTCGACCGTTCGATTCCACTCTAACTCCCTCTATTCCGTATATAAAATTCGAAATTCACACTATCTCACTTTCGTATTCGTGGCCATTTGTGTGATAACTGCCTACGCATCGATCAAGTGAATCAACTAATAACCAAGGTAGCTGAACTGTGTGAACGAACTTTCTATCCACAAGTTTGTAGTCCGTACATTACACGAGAACACCTGTTCTGAAAACTTTGTGACCAAACACCTGAAAGCGGTTCAAGTATCAGTAAAGATTCGAGGGGTTGATAGAAAACTCATGTTCACGCGATTGCCGTACAAAGGACGTCGTTAGGCGAACTGTGGTCAGTCCGGCCTACCAGTTCCCTGAACAGAATTTTCAATACCGCCAGGCTGATCGCTTCATTCATCACTTCCCCGCTGATCACTTTGAATCTAAAGGATCAGGTGTCGATCCATAACTCGTTCGATTGCGGTTGTTCATCAAACCACGTGGACCGTATGGCTCGGCATTTGTCTAGAAGAATCAGAATGCACCATCTAGCACGGATCGGAACTGTTGAAAGAAAATCAACCACAAGTGTAATTGAAGATCAACTGGCTGACAGTCACCATCATGCCAATATGGATCGACCGTTCACCGTTACCTACAGAGTTTCACCGTATGGAACAAAATCTGTTTGTCAGCAAACATTGGGCGTTGCGGAGGCCATTGCCATTCGACCACTTAACCAAACCTTGTGTGAATTGACAACGTTCGTTCAATCACTTCAATTGCCTTGGCCACTAGTTGGCTGATCTGATCGATACGTGGGCATCAACAACGATATGGGTCCACATACAAAAAATTGTGAATTTTGATCACGACCAAGCTTCGCATGCTACCGCTTTTGGTTTTATTTTTCCCGTATAACTGTAACAGCCTGATGGGGTTTAGTAGGAAGCCAAATTTTGCTACACTTTATGTTATAAGGCACTGGGAAGTTTCGAAGGGCAACTAAGCTGAAATCTCTTTCTTAGCCTATCAACCAGGAACATACAATATCTTCAAAGTGCACTTCTGTCGGTGAAATTTTATGCCCCTTCAAACACTGTTGTAACTGACGAGGAACGCGAGTTGAACAGAACAGTCAGAAACTTTCACTATACAACGTATCTCTCGAGCACATTTCGTTGCATCTCATCGGCTGGATTTATATTGTAAAATTCGATGGGAAATGTGGAGCTAAACAAGGAAATCAACACCGGCTCGAACAAGACTGGCAACATCCGATTTCGATTAGCCTGCCACAGTGGCCGGGGACGGAGAACGTCTGCACTTCAGCCACAAACACATCCACGCCCATTAGTTACCACGGCAATCTGGTACTCATGAACAAGTCTTTCTATACGCAGACGAGTGGCTTTCATTTGCTAATTGCTATCGCCTCCACGACCAACAGAAGTCCACGATTTTTGTTGCGTAACGCATCCGAAAGACCCTCTCCAGGTTCATTTGGGGTCGATATTTCAACAGGCGTAGAGCGACCGATGACGCCCGTTCCTTGTGACTTGTCATATTCTGACTCAAGTCAGGCAGTGTGGTATCCATGACTGTTTTGTGAACTCAAACTGTAATATGTTCGTTGACCCGATTGCGTAAATGTCGCTCTGTTCTTCTTGCGTAAGTGACCCGGCATTGAAAGGAAAATTCACAAATGACGTAGGTTCTGGCGTTAAGCGGTAGGGGTATTTTAAGTGGTAGTGCTGAGATTCTTGTGGTGGTGAGAACAGCATTATCACAGTTGCGTTGCCTGGAACATGCGTCCCGTAGGTGCTGTGATACGGGTTTTCGACAAAATGGTGATATCATTACTCTTGTATGGCAAACGGAGGTAGACATCATGACAGCCGGCTTTTGTTTGCTGAAATTCTCCACAAATGCCGATGGATAGCCATTCTCTCTGAGCGTAGTCCTCAATAATGTGAGGTCAATGGCCCAGTGATCAACACGGTTGCCTCATGATTGGAATGGCCGGAGTTCAAATCCCGGCCGTGGCAAGCATATGCACTACTGGCGAGCTCCATTGAGAGCGAAACTCGAGTCTAGTGCTTCTTTTCGAAAGAGGCTGGCTGGAAAGTCTAACTGAATGCGAACGCTGCGATCAAACGTGAGTGATGGTCAACTTGAAAATAAACCAAATCCCCGACTACTCATTAGTATCACTTTGGTCAGGGTTTCTCTCGAACAGATTCGTCTTGTACGATAGAACAAAGTTCTCACCACACCCTGCTTGCACTGTACAGACACCAAACTGTGAAACTACAAGTACTGCGCAGTCCAGGCCTGTTTCCGGTAGACGTGACTGTCAAAATTGCGAGTTGATACATTTTTGTCCCCTAAGTCGTAATGTCTCCAACGCATGTGCCCACGAAACCTTTGGAAACGTCACTCTTAGTATGCAAAGATTTCATGGATGTGTTTGTACTGAAGTTGTTCTCTCGCAACACATCAATGTTGTCAAGATTTTGCAAAATGTTGCTCTATGTTTGGATAAATGTTCCAAGGATTTCGACAATGTTAGTCAGTTTATCGCTAGCAGTATTACATACAGTTCAAAAATTTACAACCCTATCAGGGGCTCCTTAACGAAGGTAAGCACGTAACTTGCGGTATGGGAATGTTGACTCTGGTGAAGGAAACCTTGTCTCTAAAACTTCCGCTGTTAGTCGATCTGTAGCCCCTTAGAAGAGCATGTTATCCTACTGTTCCAAATGAGTATCCTTGTAAATACGTCGTGAAGCCGGAGACAAATAAGAGAACGTATGCCACCGACGTCTGTTAATATTCGAAAAGGTCAACGGCTTCTGACGTCCGGTCACGTGGCGTAGCACATCGACCATTTCCGAACACGTGCAGCAGTGGAAGAGTTGATAGTTAACCCTAGTTGTTAAAGCATAACACATGTTTTGTGAAACGGTAGGGTAAAGGGAAAGAATTCACTACGTTAACATGTGAGCAACTTATCGATTTAATGACATGCTTCCAAAGCGAACAAATAAATAACCTAATTTTCAACAACCAAGTGTAAAACATCCATCTGTGAATAAAGACGAACGTCCTATTTTCAACCAATCTGAGATTGTTCAACCTATCTCTAGCCAGCTAGCACAATTTTATAGTTAGTACATTGAACCAGAACGCGAAAGATGTCAACAAGAGAGAGTTTATGAAAGCAGTCCGACCAATAAATTTTTGTCTGAATGCTTCTTATGGGAAACTCTCGTTCTTTAAATGAATAGTAGCAAGTAGACTAAGTATTTTCCACGACTCACCAAAAAGATAATCAACTTCGTCGAGATTCATTTGCTTCAACTCCTCCGAATCAAATACCAGTTTGTACCTGCGATTTCGTTTTTGTTGTTCCCGCAACCATTGCTCGAAAAGATTCTTGCCATCTTCCCTAGATCCAGGGGATTTGGGTGTCACAGCAGACGCGTTTTGATAGAACATTTTCGAACCGCCACCCAGAATGACGTTGAAATCCAGTCCGTTGGTAATCAATTGGGAAGCGATGTCATCACAAACGAACGAGGAATCGGACGATGACACTTCACTGTTATAAAAGTTCCAATGAGAAGTACTGTAGTTTTTATTTTGGCTTCTAATGTCACATTCTTTAAGGTTACTTTGCTCGCATCATTAAATGGTCTGAGTTAAGAAATAAATATTACACGAAAGCGTGCTGGTTTCAGGTTTGTCCACAATTAGTTTTCGCCAATTGAGTGCCTGAAATTTCGGTCTGATAGTCGAAGTTTTGTGAATCTTCAACCAACTGTATTTATCTGTAGTTGTTTGAATGGTGAATTTTTCAAGGTATTAACCGGTTGACCGGAATTTTGTGAGATTACTACAAAGGTATTGAAATAATAACATACCCTTGATTGTACGCACGTACCGAAGTCTGTCGGTATGACACAACTGCTCTCCTTGTGTGACATCGGATGATACACATCCTTAGAGCGATACCACACACTGAACAGTTCTGTTCATGACCGGAGACAACGTGTGAAGATAGTAGGAACGAGGTTCCAACTAGCAAACGTTCGTCCTATGGTTAAACTGCACATCAATGCAGTCACCGTTTATTTCGTCTCAGTGTTCACTACAGTAAAGACGAGAATTCAACTTGCTACGAGTGATGCGAACGTACGGAATCGGTTGCAGAAACCAGTTGACAGCTTCATTGTCAAACAACGGCTCTGATAGGTTCTAGTGTAAGTTGTTTGAGAGATCACTTTGGAGCGGTCATGTCCTTAGATTAATTGTCTGTTTCTTAAGAGACAGCAGACTGGGGGGATGACTGAGTTCAGATGTAAAACTTTGGAGGTCCCATCGCTTGCATTGTCTGGGTGTGTTGTTTCTGTCGGTGAGTCGAATCCAATGAATTTCCTTGCCCTGCACACTTGTGTGTCCTGCACATGCGGATACCAAACATACTGGTGAGGTGGTATTCGCAGACTTGTGATCATTCGAATCCGACGCCATCTGTAGCTGATGCTAAGTCTTCAGAAAAAGTATTATTTAGTGAAAGGCACGGGTTGCCAGTATTGTGCGCTAATAATTCTGATGACACAAGGAGTGGTTATTTGGAAAATCAACACGACTGATGGACACTTCTATTGAATTCTTTTGTGTCAATATGTACCTCAGTTTCGTGTGAAGCACAATTCAACTTGATCACTTCTTGGTAATAAATTTATATACACCGGATGAGAAAAATGAAAACAGTCTACAGTTGATTAAGTTGGCTTGATAAACGAATGGTACTCACGGATCGACTTCATGGTTACGGTCTCTAGAGTGTGCATAGCTGGCTGCTGGCGTAGCGTGTGTGATTCTCGTAGTGGTAACAATTCCAGTGGAAAACCCGTTCTTTTGGGCTAGAATGAGCGTGGATTGAATTTTTTGAGATGAATCGAAAGGCTTGCACGTGCAACACTCCTTCACTCCAGTAAGACCGAGGACATATTGCATGGTTTTCGTACCTGACAGTCCGGAGAAGTAGATTTGAACAGAGATGTAGGATGAACTCCGAGATAGGGTAACCGGGAGTCTTTGTTAAACAATTAAATCACGAACCGTGGCGTATTGTTTATCAAGTTTCAAGTATTTTCATTATAAGTGAAACTCGTCTATTGCACTCAACAAGCAACTTGGAATCTTCGAATTCCTACTTTCGTTTGGTATTTTGGCCAACTCATACACGACTGAAGAATTGATCATAAAATGCTGTGGTTCACAGATAGTGTCAGTTGTGCTCTTAGGTTACAGTTCAATGGTAGTGAGCTGGCCACGTTTAATTTTTCATTGGAGTGTTGGTCGAAGTGATATGTATTAGAAATGTCTGGGTAAAAATGATGGTATGGTGTAAATTATGTTTTAAGCTTACCACTCACGTAGGTCACTGATTTCATGGATGATCTCATACACACGTTTACTAAAAGCCTTACACCGACTGTGTTAGTTGTGTGTCAATCATTTTGATTTGGCATTAACACAAATGCAACAACGTAGAATAGAGAAGCGACTGTTCACCGCCTCTTGGTAGCAGTGGTGTTCAGCTGATCTCAACCAGATTCCTAGCAATCCATGTGCACCTCTAAAGGTGTTTGTCGCAATAGCAACAAAGCTGACAAGAATAAAAAGTATATCAGACTGAGGTGAAACCACGATATGGAAGACAGGTTAATGGCTTGGATATGAACACACATTCTTGAAGTAAACACTTCGAAATACATTGACATGTTGTCATCATCATTAGAGGTTACAGATTAGAATCGTTCGGGCATCCATACTTGGTTGACCCATCCCGTATTGCACATTCAATGCAGAACTCATAAGGCACAGATTCAAACCAGGTGCCACAAAATAAACCAATGGATGCAGTGAGTAAACATTTTCCAGGTCAAAATGAGGCCACCTGAATCGTATTCAGAGCACATGCAGTATTGATCATCGAGCATGAGATGTATGCATATTTGTGACGTGTGTTGTAACTTCACGGCGTAATGTGTTAGTATGCTGAACCTTGGCATGTTCGGAATGTTCCATTTGTCAACAATGAAAAAACTGTAATTACTTTGTGTTCAGTAAACACTCCTGAGGAAGGCCACCCAAATTGGTTGAAACGTAGAGTATTACAATTTGCTCGAAACGTTGTGTTATTCCCAATCTGCTTATCAATAATGGATGATGATTAGCGCTAATAACATGTGAACTACGTTTTCTAACTATGTATTTATATTAAAAGAACATGAATATAATCGTTCATTTGATCCGCCCTACAGTCGATTGAATTACTTATCGTCGGTTTGGATGAAGGCGAGTTCACAACGAACTATTTATTCCCGCACAAGCTGTTTGCAGTTTTATCGAATCCATGGAACGCGAGCAGCTCCAGTACTGAGGGTATGTAGAAAGTGTTAAAGACCTCTATTGAAGATAGTGTGACACTGACAATCGCATTATATTGGCATATATATAAAATAGGTCTATTGTTTGTGTTCAGTCAGGTGCCCGTTAGTTAGCTGATGTAAGTCATTCCTGATGGTTTATCAATTCTATATCGTGAAGTGCCGTCAGTAACATTGACACAGTACAGTGTGTCAGTACAATGACCCGTATGCTATAAACAAAACTGTGAGTTGAATGCTATCTGAATGACCTCGACAAAAGTGCCGTTTTCTACGGTATAATCATGGCCATCATGATCGAACGTCCGTGCAACATGACCTCAATTGGTGAACTTATAATCAGGGTTTTTGCACATGGTGTTCCTTGGAATGGCCGAAATAATCATGACATGTAATCTAACCTAGTTACAGCTGGCCGTCAGTTTTACATACTCTGCGACTTGTTTCTCTCGCAATAGTTCAAGCCCTAGATGAATGCGTGTTTAGCAAATATTCAGGCGTGCGCCTACCAATTTCAAGAGTAGCAACCAATCAATAAACAATCCGAACGGTTACTGCATAAGATTAAGCTTACCTGAATACACTACAACTGTAGCAGCCGATCCGGTATCACATATCATCAGTGTGTTACGCCAGCTGCGATAAAGTAAGAATGCTCTCATTGTGCCTCTTCTATAAAGCGGTTACCATTGAACGAGTCTGAAGCACATTTTCACTGGGGAAATTAGGTGGGTGATATTCGGCAATTTGTAAACGGAGACTTAGTTATCTCCTCAGTTAACTGTTTGCCAATTGTTGAAATGCCTACACTTGCGCACAATGAACATTTGACTTGAGCTTACATTAGACAATTCATGCGTCCGACTTTTCCATGAATTAAAATGCACGGTGGTAAACTCCCTCTCGTTTCAGAATTTGCGTGCAGCTGGCGCTAACTAATTCTATCACGCAACCTACAACCCACTACATATTGCATTAGGATCCGTGGTTATACAGTTTTCAGAATCTTCTTGAGTTTTGAGACCAGATTCCTAGTCCACTAACGCAATCAGTACAATACTAGCCTGGAACTGCCTTGATGATGTTGATACAAGAACCGTCTCTGTTCAAATCGGAAAATTCTGTCTAGATATCACTTTGTCCCTGTCACCTTGAATGGTATCCACAAGACAGTGTATTTATTTCGTTTAAGGATTTCCGGAAGATGAGTGAACTTTGGGGCTGGCAGAGAAGTGTCTACTATCACGTTCAGCAGTTGTTTGGATAACCATAATTCCTCGTAATCAAAGCCTGTCTCACCCACTCGCAAGTATTGAAGAACACCATGTCTTTTATTCGCGTGCTAGAGAGAGAGAGAGATGCCAGCTTTTGACACAGTATGTGTGTGATCGATGAAATACATTTTAATCTACCCTGCACCCATAGTGTAGACAGTATACGTAAAATCGAGGGTGGACCTGAGAGTTACGGACACCCAGGGTCGTAAAATTCATCTGGTTGGGAATATGTTGTTAGACTAGATGGCTCATTATCTGCTACGCCGGGGATCCTACGTTAAGCTGGGATTGTAAGCAGTGGTTGTGTTTGGTTGTTGACAGAGTGAGGGAAAATCTGTCGTTGTGTCAGTGAAAACCCCTGCTGGCTGTCATTGTTAGAAAGTTTGCTTCTGGGAAATGTATGAAAAATAACCTTACTACAAAAGTGATCGATTTGTTTCCTCAAGGTAAACCCTTAGGAAAATGTGTATAGCCTGATGAAGCGTTTCTTCACCTGCCACCCACGTGTAGCACATTATGTTATAACGAAACATCTGTTCAGCATAACACGCTAGCAGGAATGGAGCCCGTGGACGCTATCGTTACTTTATGAGTGCAAACAAGGTACCAAACAGTCGTGAACTGACGGTTTGATAATGAGCAACAAGAAACATTACACACACTTGCGGCTGTGGCCAGCGCATACTGGCAACTCACCGTGAACCGTGTTCACCCACACCAACAGGATGAAAAACAATTTGTAACTCAGTCGGAATGCTATGGCACTTTTAGAATAAACTGGGTAAGTTATCCATCCAAGTGATTTGGTGTTTTTTGCGATTCCGCGGCAGGAACTGATAAGCTTTGTTGTGGATTCGGTTATAACAAGCCGCCTACAATTGCCTTTTTCTGCAGAACAATGTTCTGATTTAACGAAATGCTAGACCAATAGGTAGCTCAATTGATCCATACTGGCCCACATCGGAGAATAGGCTGCAGTCTAAAATTTAATGTAATCGTGCAGGTGGGTCCCGATTCTTGAATTCAGCAAGCAGCTTAGAAATGAATAACGGCTGGATGGGTGAAGGTTCCTCACTTATTCTGCCGTCCTCAACAGCATTCTTTTCGTTAGTTGACCTCTTCACAGTTAATTTGGTGGAAACGAAACCGGGAAAAGCCATGTAAAGTATGTAGTTCAGCAAGTTTGGTAATCTCAAAGAACTCGCATTGTGAAGCTTTTGGATTTTGACTAGTTTGGAAACGGCGACGGAACCAGCATTCCCAAACACCAGTAGCCGTATACCAGCTGAACTACGGAGCTGAGCTTGAAGCTAGAAGATTTTCCACGTGCATTTGGTTACCCGTTCGTTTCAATGCATCCACACGAACTTTCAAACGATATATATTAAAATCCGCAAACACCTATGTTGAGCACTGGGTTTCTATACTTAAAATGTAGCTTGACAGGATTGTATAGTTAAACACTCAGTGTGACTATGTGGTACGACGCTTACTATGTTTAGGCATAGTGTTTCTGTCGCTGGTCGGGATAGAGACAGAACCCAGGGTTTTTACAACAAAGTTTCTTTCAAACTGACACCAACAGCATTTTACGAGTCCAGTTTTGCAGTGAAGATAGACGGTCGCACCATACTACTCACACCACTATTCGGTAGCAACATGGATCGAAATGCTCGCGGGATAAATACGGCAGAGATACGGGAAGGATCATTGGAAGGCAGAATAACATGGAATGGCTTTCGCCACATGACAGAACTGCGACATGGTGTCTAAAGCGACTGGAGCATTCTCGGACGAGTGTGGTTTGCAAGTGAGTGTTTCTGTTCGTAGTCCTGTTGAGACGCTTGAGTCGTGTATTGGTATTCCAAATAAACAACATGTGTACCATCCAACTTCTTGGTTCACAACAGTTTCATTGAGTTTGCTATTATACTGAAGTATACAAATAGAAGCGAACTCCATATCAGGGCAATACGGACCTTTACTAACCCATGAACTGAAACATCGACAGTAAGCATGTACTAATTCAGCTTATTAGACAACAGTTTTACATAATGAAAAATCTAGTACTGACTATGAGAAAATAGCCGAACTGAGCTTCTCTTCTGGTTACGACGATAGTAGACATGATATGCATCAGTTGAAGCTGCGCACTCTGATATGCGGTAAATTACAATACTTGGACGAATTGTGTTCCATAATCAACGAATAAAAGTGATGTAGTGCAGCAAAGAGATTTTGGTTTTGCAAACAAATCACAAACGCCAAACGCTCTAACTTGTTATAACGTGAAAACGGACGTTGAATGTTGCTAACAGTGAAACATTTAGTTTTACTCATCGACAACAATATCTAAAACGCTACGAAGGAGATAATCGAAAACAACAGGCCCGCAATGTAGCCAGCACAAAAAAGTGTCAGTTTACACAAACCTCAGTACAAAATTATGAGTGTCCGACACTTAGACATGCTTTACATAAGAAGCGAGACATTTAGGCTTGTTCAACAACCGAAAGCTCTTTTAGTCCAATTGGAGGGTCGAACGGGTCACCCTCTGAGTTACGAGCGAATGTTCATATTCACTGAGCATTGTCTCGCAACTCAAAAATTAGACGGTCTGATCCTCCATTAAGATTCTGTCCACGTGATGAGTCCAAGGAGGAACAGAACCAGTCATGGATTTTCAGTTTGAGGACGAGCAACAAGAACTATTACAAACATCACCTTGAACCCTTGAAGTCGTAATCAGTGCAAACTGGCATCCGATGTTGACTGCGGTCAGCCACACGGAGGATGAAAATCAGCAACAACGCAACCACGTTTAGTCCACTTTGAAACACAATTAGAGAGAATTTCGCGTTACTTGACACTATCACAACAGAGTAATAGTGTTCCGTTTACACACGGAACAGAGGGAGTTACAATAAGCTGCAGCGATTTGTGGCCCTTTGTTAATGCACATATAAAATTTCTCATCCGTCAAAATCTTGAAAACCGATGGAAAATAGAGCAAAACAAATTGTGACCAATTTTAACGATGTGACTGAATGGTCATCCCCTCTAGGCCTGTTTATTCAACACGGAATATGCAAGTCAATTAGCTGAAACTCCACCATTGTGTGACACTAGCTCAGATACAACCTGACGGTGATTCTAGAGGTACACAGTTAAGTGGTCTGGTATATTGTACAATTTCGAATTCAAGACGCATCGGCAGGTGACTTCGGTTTGGCGGGCAGAATGCCTTAATTTTGGTAGGAAAATGCATAGTTCAACACTCCTGACTCGAACACGAAGACGCGGGATAATGTTTGCAGTGTAAAAGTGGGATCAGTGTACGGAAGAGGGGCTTGGCAGACAAACCACCATCTGTGTATCACATAACAGCTACGCGGGGATCAAATTCCGCAGTTTTCGGGACTGTAGAACAGGCAAGGTACCTCCAGTAGAATGAGATTCTCTGTTACGTTTACGTGAAGCAAACTCTTCAATAATCGTCGGCTTATCATATGCTACAAGAGCCTTTTGACAAATTTGCTGTGCGTATGGATGCCAGAGAAACTTTCTGGAAGTACTTTCGGTCTACGTGCCCCTAAAGACTAGAACGGCATGGAGGCTTGAGTAAGTTATTTGATACAAATTACACAGAAGAAACATTTTGTTAGCAAGACCCTCAACTGCCGTGAGTTATGTTTTGGAGAAAGACAATCTCAATTATGATCAATAGTTGCAATAAAATCACTTTACAAGACAGAAACTTGCAGTTCAAATTGACAAACACATTAAGTTTACGAATCCTATCATGAATCGAGGTACAGAATACTTTAAACTGTACTGTTTAAAAACAGAAACACTAGTTGATAAGCAGTCTTAACGCGTTTTCATCCATAAATCTAACTCCAGTTTGCAAAATCTTTGGAAATTTTGCCTACGTTTCGCTTAGCGAACGAACCACACTTTCTGAGTTCAGATCGCCATAATAAACTTGATTTTCTCGTATGCGTTCAAACAATTGTAAAGCGCTGCAGTGAGTTTAAAGTCATATACAACTGAGCAGTTTTGTATGAGACTAAGCAATGTGTATCATTTTATCAACATTTACCACAAAATAGTGCTGTTGCAGCCGCAGCGGATTCGGTCGTCATGCCATCTGCACTGAATGTGTGTAGCAAAGAAATGGTTGGCCACAATTCCCAATCCAGTACAACTTCTCCGGCAGATTTGTTCATGTTCGATGCTTTCAAATATCTTGCGCCTGTGATTGTACTGGAACTCATCCCATCCCCAACGAACAGTATCATATTTTTTGGACGGCTGATCTTATTGTATGCCGGACCGTAGATTGGAGACTGTTGAAACTCACGGATTAGCTGGGTTGCCGCATTCCTCCACGTTGCATAGTTGATGCTTTCTTCAGACAAATCAGGTGGATCTGGTCTTGCTAATCCAACTGTTATATGCCACAGCGTGAATACTGTTAACAATTCCATGTGTTCGTTTCACTAAGTTCAACCGTTTCCGTTTTATGTGTGCATATCTGACCGTTTCCTAGGTGTTAATATTTGGTTGGTTTAAAGTTAGACCTTGTGCGCCTCAGAATACACGTACAATTGGTCTACGCACAGTGCAAGGCTGCCTACCACACTTGGTATCCTATAGCAGGCTGTTGCTTATATGCATTGTTTTGGGTATAAATTTTACAGCTCGAGTGTATAACTATCTTAGCTTCCACAACATTATTTTGCATCACGTTGGCGCATAAACTGTTAATGTGTCTGTCAGTCCTCAGAAAACGCTCGCTTGTAGTCTCTAGTTGGTTGCGCTTTTCGATGACGGTAGCTAACTACAGTGCATCAATTATAAATGGCTCTGCCAACTGCTTCAACGCATGCGTAGCTTACGTGTATCATTCTAGCATGTTATGAAATTCTGGTCTCAGTATAACCCAAATAATTTCACTGTGAGTTTTGGTCTGCTTTTCCTCCCCCACTTCGGACGATCTCGTTGGTTTGTTTTTCTCAATTTGCGACTTTCACATGCAACACTAATCTCGGTTTTGTCACCCCGTCATGCTGCTTCCCTCAGTAGCTCACTTTCTATGCATTACCGCGTCTCGATTGCTGTGGAATTTCGTCAGAACCGAAAGAAGACACATATTGTGATATGTTAACATGTCGCGCAATCACTTAGTGTCAGTTTTTTTGCCAGGATTTAGATAACGGCTTACACAACCGAAATGATTAATGAAAATACCTTCAGTTAAAATGAAACCTTATTTTGATTGAGCTAGCACCAAAATTGTGGGTAGGAATGCTGCTAAAATGCAACATTGAAACCGCGGGTTTTGGTAAAAATTTGATGGCTTGGTTTTGAGTTGTTTAATCGGAAAGCAACGCTGAATGGAAACCATCAACAATGGGCCACTGATGCTATGAGTATTTCAGTGAATGTGTGATCTTAAAATGTTGAAAGTTTCTTACCTGTTGGTCGCGCTACGGAACCTTCAAAACATATAATCAATGTCGCATATGATGTTTCGCATTCGCATGCATCTTCATCACAACCTCCGAAATGGCACGACATAAGATGGCTTCCTAAGTACTAAATCTGCGGTTGTACTGGTGTCATTTTTTCACAGCAATTCCATTACATGACATGATGAACAGCATCTTAAGTGAGCTAACCTTTTAGTTTCATATGTACGTAGATCAACGTAGTCATCAGCTAGCTGTTCCTGCCAGCAAACTAGTAACTGAAGAATTTTAGCTAAAAATATAAACTTACCAAACTAGCTCATTAAGCCCTTTCTCTGCTGTTCAGATCGAACTAAATTCTGCAATTTCTCGTTTTTATGAGACAAAAACTGGTTGGCCTAATTCATCCAGTATACAGACACATATGACAACATGAAATCAAGTCAAGATACATGTATTGTAGCTTCTGATTCAAACAGTGCAAAACTGTGCACACGTCATGACACGGGTCCGAAATCGTCACAAATACCTATACATCTTGGTTACCTGTCTATTGAGGAAGCCATCACTGCAATAGCCTCAAAATTGGCCCAATTATCGGTTGCACATTTCATCATACACGCGTAGCTGGCTGTGCGTCAGAATTGGATAGTCTCTGATTTTGGGGTACTGGACTTAAGCACACTACGAGATCAAAGATTTGCCGATCGATGACCAGATTTCGGTCGTGTCCAACAGGTAACTCGCTTGTGAGCTTAAAATAGGCAGACATATCGAGTGTCCCTCAGTTATCACAGGTTGTCCTGTGGCCAGTCCCGACAATCTGCAGAGTGATAGACTTTATTTTGAGTTAAAACTATTCCTCCTAAAGTTACATCTGTTTGTCACACTAAGAAAGGTTTAATCACGGTTAATCGCGAGCTTTATCCATTGACACCTTATAGTCTTTCCTCTTAAAAAGTAGTACCAAACGTTTACTTTCCTTCCGTTTAACCTGACCAGAAATAAACATTCCTATCACAACAGAGATTGGAATTCTCATCTACATTTGTAGGAAGTGACTGTACTAACAAGTGTGCTACACTGAGAGCGATACTACTGCATGCCTACAAAAGTTCAACAACATTTTTTGTCAATAACGCTAAGGTGATACTATCCTTACTTGAAAATATGAAGTTACCGTTTTGTTAACCTCACGTGTTAGCCCCGCAATAAAGCAAAATTACAACATTCACTTCAAGTGTTGAGGCAGGATCATAGCCGCAACGAACTCGATTTGGGGTTGACACTGCAGGCGTCGCAATACGAAGAAGGGGTTGGCTGAATAGTCGATCTGAACGCAAACATTGCAATGTGGTTTCAGTAATGTTAAAAAATATGTTCAAAAATCTGTGGGCTGGATATTAAGTAGCATGCACCGTTGCGTAACGTAAAACCGCAAGTCCGGGTTCACCTAGTCCAGTATATGTTTTTCATTGTGCCGGTCTTCTTTCAAGCAGCTGATCAACGTAACCTATAGGGGAGCAATTATGGCCCGTCAAAAATTGGTTGGGTAGATTGTACTGAACAGAAATAAAATGAACCAACTCCTTTCTTCGAAGAATTGACTGGGTTGGAAAATATCAACATATGCTTTACTTCAGTCTAACACTGAAGTTCCGCACAGTGGTGACACACACCACTCTCCGATAAACAACCGAATCACGAACAATTTGTCTGCATTGCTCACGCAGATCCAGAGGTATTCATCCATCGGTCACACGACAATCAGTGGCTCGTGGTGTGAAAGCAGAAACCTGTCGTTAGTGGGTTAGAGTTGTTCTGAATATAGATTTTGGATAAATTCACTGTTTTTTCACGTTTGTACTTGGTGTATGAAAGGAAACGTAAAGGTGCCATGACGGGTTAGATATTGATTTCATCTGTCTCGAAACGTATAAACTCTACGGTTCTAACATACAAGAAACAAACAATTCGTCCTAGCAAGTGTTGTAACAATCCTTGAGCGAGTACCATCCAGAGAGGATTATTTAGCTCAACACTCAAAACTACTTGTATGGAATCCAATACAGTCTAAACCTATTTTCATATGGACAATACGGTCATAGTTACTTTGGTTCTGCATCAGTTATTACAAAGACAATAGGCCATAACACTTTCAACGGTTGGACAAGGGACTTCTGCGTACACAGACTAGGGTTTCGCAACCCAATTTTAATGGTCTCCCCGTCGACCAAGATCCAACATTGCACACCTAAATGAACATGTGTGATTTTACATAAGTCTTGTGGGTTGCTTTTCTTTAGTCTCTAATATGACTACGACAGACTATAAGGTTCATAACGTACTGGTTTATTTGTTCATTGTTTCGACTGTTTCATATTCCAGCAAAAATGTGCGACTCGTGCTTTTTCTGTCTGAGCCGTTAACCACTTCATTAGTTGACAGTTTATTTCCTGTCATCTGGCTGGCGTTAACTCCTCCGATCCACATTTACAAAACTCTCCTATGAATTACACACTCAAATTCCTTTCTGATTCATTACAGAACTTACCTCAATTATAGTGGCTGTGATCGGAATCCATTTTGACAGTTCCCTGATATCTAAATCGGCATCCGGAGCCATGATGTGATCGACGACCATTTGGGTAATATTCATGGTTTATTCTAGTGCGCTTAGTTGCACCTGAGGGAACAAAGAGCGCAAGCCACACCACACTTAGTTTACGCCTGATCTTCACAACCCTATGCAAGAAAAGCTGATTGCATGCAGCAGGCGACCGTGTTTGCCCACCAATCATCAACATTGCACAATCAAAACATGGTTGAGTCAGCCAAGAGGTCTGTGACAACACACCGCCCTCCTCTTAGACTGTCCTGTTCATATCATACCATTTACTGTGTTGTTCAAAGATTACTTGATTCCAGGTAACATTTAGTCCACTGGTTTGTATTTGCCTGGATTTTGTAAGAAATCACTATTGAGACATTTGCATTTGTCCTGTCCAATTTTGTTGCATTCTGTGCAGAAAATAGCCTTTCACAGTGTGCTACCCTCACTCTTGGTTTACGAGACCGGCAGGTTCACTGTCAAACATTAACCAATGCACTGGCATCAGTCCTGCACAAGCGCGTGCCCGTCGGCAAAATGCAATAGACTAACTATTATCAACGCTTTTGTGATTGCCAAGTAGCAACCACATTTTTACGAAACTTCAAAATAACATTAAACCCTTCTTGTTTGAAATGTCCATATGAGAACGAAGATGAAGCAATGGGGGTGCATCAGAATTTAAGCTATCCTGTTGTATCACGGGAGCATTCAATGAAAAACCTGATTACTCACCTAAACCTATCGACGGTTTTGTTCACAACGGACAAACGGATGTGTCTGACGGATGGGTGGTTCCAGAGTGAACTTTCATAAAAAGGCTACATAATGTCAGACTTAAACATGACATCAAGATCGACCATCTGAAGACCATTTACTCAGCACATTTTAACATGCCCTCACGGAACAAAACTGCTTGAGGTGATTCTTTCAATAGCCCGTGTATATTACGCACCAGATGAATCACCATCAAAACACTCATTAAATTGACACAACAACTTCACCGACCTCTCATTTCATCATCAACGTCTAAACATAAACAATGTCTGATCATATATTTCTGCCCGGAAACTAGAATATACTGGCGCAGATTAAAATCCATTCTGGCTCTGACTATCGATATTCTACAACTCGTCTATCGTCTCGTTTCATTCGCGTGCATTATACCAAACTTGATATTCTGAATCTGCGCCATCCACCCACGTGCCAAACGAATGTGTGAGAGAGACGATGCTTTCATCCCCGTCACCCATGCTAGTGTATGGTAAACAGTATCGTTCGACACCAAAATGAAATCAGTAATATTTTTGAGGAATAATTTTGACCAAACCCAACTGTTGGCGAAAAACACTTCATGCATAATTACCAGTCCAACGAAATGTGCCCACAGCATTCCGGAAAGTCAGACACTCACTCGTAAACGTAGTCTGAGGGTTAAAATGATGAGTAAGGACAGTGCTCTACAGACTAGCGGAAACTAAACCGCAGGCAAGCCTGTACCGGATGTCACACTCCGCCGGAAGCAGTGTGGCTCGTTCTCATAAGGGCCAAGACACAATGAGAACATTGTTGCATACGCCACAAACGTGTTATCCACCGGGCGATGGAAGAGCTGATTGAAAGGTCCTGTCGCATAGAGTGGCACATCATCGGCGGCGTGCATTCCACGACGTAGTGGTATCAATGCCTGCTGTCTGTAACCATTTCTGTATGTCCTGCTTATTAAGGGATTCTCACGAGGTTTGCCGGAAGAAGCACCAGGACCGCTGAAGTAATTTGAGATGAGATAGGGATATCCATCATCTGCCTGAAAGATGTAACACGAAGCTGAATTCAACTGGCAGGAAATTTATTATAGTCATGATATGATACGTTTTTGTGTCAACCGCCGCTGGTTAAATAATTGCCATAGATAACAGTGATAAACATATCTTCAGTGCTGTTCTTGGTCTTTGACAGACTTCGGAACGTGACAAGTTGATATGTGTGATGGGGACCGATAATTCCTGACTTCACATTACCTATGGGGAGTTGTCATTCTCGATGACTTACGTCATTACATTTCTAAATTAGGAACTTCGGTAAACCACACGGTCAAAAAAAGATAGTTACGGAAAGCATAATCTTTCGAAAAAACATAAGGGCAAACAAGCTGTTGGTAATGCGCATGCTAACCACAATTTGGGATCACATATTCCAGGCTAGAAGTGATCATTTATTCAAATCTGACTTTGACCTGAGCTACAACCATCTCACCAGCGCGCAGCGACATTCTGCTAGAATAACAGGTTCTCCGATTTAGCCATTCATTGGCCAATCAATTAGATTAGTAAGTTTGTTGGTGTTCGATGATTTTTACATAAAAATGATATGAGTGGTTACACTCGTGATGAACGTTAGTTGATCGTTCGGATTGTGCAGTTGAACTGGTCATCAGTGAACACTTGCCATGCGGTAGGCGGTGGTCGAAACTGCGGTTTGTGAGTGTTATATGCGCGTCAAGGCCGACTGTGTGCCCCACACTCGTGCCAGGACTCGAGCTGCGTTCTCATTGGCCACGCCGTCAGAGACCAACGGCTCACTCGTCCACACACTCAAAATCACGCTACCGCTTGGTAAATGGGACAATGCACTATGTACTTCTGCTGAGTCACGTGTTCTCTCTAGCACTGTTATTGCCCGTAGGGCTTACTGCTGATTGAACCGGAATAGAGACACAGCAGTGAGTATCGACTATTTGTTCTTCATAATCACAATAACCTTTGTTAATAACCGATCATCCATGATTCAGTACCCTCGCTTAGCTATTCCCACATTTTCTAGATCAGTTCCAAGTTAGCTTTGCCTAGCGCGTCCTTGGTAATTGCTATGTGGTGTTATGTATGAGTATGTTAACATCCATGTGCAAAGTTGTGTGAGATTTTGATATTAACGTCAGATATTTCCTCTTAATGACTGTGCATTCCCGGTCATATACCTGAAAACTTGTGCCGGCTTCATCTGTACCAGATCTGAGAAGAATACCGATCTCATACTTATTTTTCAATCGACGCATTTACGTTCGAGTACAAACCATACTGTTCGTCCTATGCCTCTTTACACGAAATCGGAGGTGACGATTTATTTCAAACTGTTCTCCATTAATCTCATAGCCTGCTATTACGAAAGATTAGCCAGAAACCTGGAGGTCCTGAAGCATTAGAGCAGCTTTAATGCTATACCACGTAACGGACATACGCGTAATGCATATGGACCGTAAAATTGTCGGATAGTGTGGTGTAACTGAGACGATCAGTAATCCTCAACTGTTCTAGGAGATCGGATTGAGAAGACGAAAAATGTTGTGAACGGTTCGAAGAAAATAGGTTGAAGATTTTTCAAACGAAAACCTCCGGACGATTCCCATTACAACTACTGTGGAACAACAAATTATGTAGAATAATTTTGATAAGATTAACAATAAAGATATAGTATGGCACTCAGCTTGCAGTTAGTTAATTATCATAAAACAGTTGTATATTTTGGAGCAACGATACTCACCAGTTGGCTGTCGTCCAAACCAAGAATGTGTGTCCTTCTGTTCGCATAGCCAACCACACCGTAACCATGTGAATGATCCGCGGTGACCACTACAAGCGTCTCATCAGTATCCACCAGACCTATTGTACTGTTCACCGCCCGCTCCAATGCTAAAGCTTCGGTCAATGCGTAGCTAACATGATATAAGAGATTAGCGCAAGTGTGGATTAGCTGATTCCCCATGTACCGAGTATCACTTCACTAACACATTCATTCATATTCGCAAAACATTTCGTGTGTAAATGGAGGATATATTGGAGTAACTCACAGTTTATTTACTCGAAAAGAAGAGAATGTGTCACGCTTCGAATTTCAAGGACAGAGAGCAGGTGATTGTGTTAAAAGCCCCATGCACTTGTATGAAGCGAACGAAAGTGATCATTCCACTTGTTTTCCACAGAATGTACTCTTTCAAAATTGTTTATCCACGATCGAAACGAGCGAGACTAATTTCCGGAATAAGCCTTTACGATCGTACTCGTCTCATTGGGTGCGTTAGAAAATAGATTAATGCACATCTATTCTGTGACACCTCTACCACAAGGGAAGTAGGCTACTACTCTCATTGTGTAAATGCGAGAGAACGTTTTACCGAGGCAATATCATCTTCATATAAAACGTATCTTTTTAAAAAGGTTCGCAAATATTTAAAAAGGGATCGTCAGGTACAACATTGAATGACAAGAACCGGTTGCCAGTTCCTGCAATTTGCATAAACCAAAATGCACCCATTCTACAGTCTCCAGTTTACAAGTCTGCGGAGTTTCTTGGGACATCAGCAATTATTTTTTTAAAAACAATAGAACTAAGTGAAGGTCAGCGTTTTCCATACAACTGTTCTTTTCTGCTAACTGATCAGTCTACAGACTGTGCGTGACACATCTAAGGATGCCTGACTTTGGATTCCAACAAGCAACACCATTTCGATGAGCATTGACAGCTATGCACCCAACAGATTATATAAACGATACCAACCACACATTTACCCAGGTTGAAACATTGCACAATCATTCACGTTGTTTTGCGACCAGTATCTCATTGAAGATTCTATGTAGGTTGCAGAATTAATTAACGGGGATCTTCTGGTTTAATAAAACAGTGCGAACGGCTGACTTGCACTATCTCGATAGAAGGCACTCTCGTACAAAATTGATTCTAAACACATCCCTTGTGGTAGAACATGGCCGATTTTCCAGAACATTGCTGTTAAGATTATTCCATTCTGACACAGCAAATGAGCAAATAGAGATTCACACGCAAACCTACTGTTTCATGGTTATTCAGGCCGTGAACCATGCATCTGGTCTCAGACTGATACTTTTAAACAAACAGCAGTCACATCACAACAGCGACTGATAACAACGTCAACATGGCAAAATCGTGTATACACATTTCCTGATACATTCAATGAACCCAGAAGTTCGTGTCAAATTCATCAGCCTTGTTTCTTGGCAAACAACATAAATTTAGAACGGTTTTCCACGAGCACCTGTTGCCCGTCATAGTTTGGTGCACTGCAGAGCACATGAGTTTTCCAGTCATTTCCCGTCCAGATCTGAAACCTCTATCGCTTTAAACCATATTCTAATAAGTGCTGTATAAACTACAATTACAAGAATTTTAATAGACCTGTCAATCGTCATGTTCAGTTCAGGAACAGAGGTAAGCTCTAAACTCATCGTGGTGTCTACGGTTAACGCTTGAAATGCCATAGTTTGTATTTTCCCGTTACTGTTATTTGCTAGAGACGTGAAACTGTCTGGAAGAGTGGATGAAGTTACCTAAACAAGAAAGTTTTAAATGTTACTCATTTGAGTGAATGGTTGTAGCGTATGACTAACCAACGTGTTGGAACATTCTCTTCTTTTGCCGTATCAGGAAGGTTGTTCACAACAGATCGATTTTTGGATGTATTGTTACTTTCTGTGTGAAAAATCCCAAGCCACTAAATTAGTCATTCACTGAAGCTGCTATGCTGGTTCAATCGGCTGGGATTAGTGTACGTCCAACTTGCACCTTTCTTGATGTTGCTATCAACTGATGACCCAGACTGAATGATTCATATCTATGTCGGAAAAAACTGCTTGAAAACTCCATCTGAACACAAAACTATGGTTGAATGTGAGTGCTGCTCAAGCTGAAGTACTGTATGTTCATGGGTCGCACGAGACACTGTCCTAATAACTATATATACAAAATGCTTACTTTGCTCGATTTATGTGGTGCCCGTGATCTATTCGACCGCCTTCCACCAGAAGTACATAGCCTTTGGGATTTCTTGATAAAATTTGCACCGCTATCCGAGTCATTTCAGACAGGCTGGGTTGATCTGTGCCATGTATTTCGAAGTCAAGGTGACTGGGAGCCAATAGACCTGTATGGAGTAGTAATTATTTTTTACTTGACGTCCAAATTAATTTTTACAGAAACGAATGCAATGGCGACAGCTGTTAGACGGAATTGCTGCAGACAATTCTACTGAACTACGTGTGAAATACTGATGAATTAGTCGTCACTCGCCAGCTAGCTAGAAGGGGCTTAAACATAGCTAATATTTTTCTGCGTTTCGAATTTACTCCAGTTATATGATGAATGTCTTCATAATCAAAATCGAGGAGAAACACCACCGGGACGTCTTCAAAAGTGACTACATGATTTATACTTTTGATAGTTCGAGTCAAATAAGTCTATATATTTTCAAGTTGACCGTCACTCACATTTGATCGCAGCCTTCGCATTCAGATAGACTTTCCATCCAGCCTCTTTCGAAAAGAAGCACCAGACTCGAGTTTCGCTCTCATTAGAGGTCGTCAGTAGTGCATATCCTTGCCACGGCCGGGATTTGAATTCCGACCACGCATTCATGAGCCAACCGTGTTGACCATAACGCGATTAACCTCACATTAGGCGTGACCGAATCGTCATATGTGAATGTTCAACCACTCTCGCTTGTGAGTAATGCTCAAGTAGCCTGATCGTCTCGAGAGGAGACACAGTAACTATCTTGTTAACTCCGACACTGTATCACATCTAAGACATTAAACCTGCCACAATATCCACTGGTGGTACAGTTTCCATGCTCAACAGTAGTGTTGGTGGATTCAAGCGCGAACTGTTAGAGAAATCTTCCTGGAGAAGTCGACCCCTTGGATCATTTGGTAGATTCCATGTGAGAGATTGAGTTGGGTGGATAATAGAGTTTAAATGGTTTGGTTTCTTAGCTCAAATGGTAAAACACTTACCGCGTTGAGGCACGCCACTTCTATCGCTGGTTCGAGTTCAGCAGAAATAAACGGAAGCTCAGAACGTCAGTCGAAACAGCCCACCATGCCGCTCAACTGTGCGTGGATTTCTGTTCAAAGCCCGTTCTGTAAAGTTTTTAGAACTTATCAGTGAGTTCACATAAAATGTATTCCATCGACGTTGACTCTATTTACAGAAGTCCTTCTGAGAGAAAAAGGCGACTTTTTATGCGATTTTATTTCCAATCAAAATTCGCATTTTTGTCTCCCAGTTGATTACCTTCAGGAACTTTTAATTTTATGTACAGAGACTATTCGTTTTGATTTCGAAGGACTCTCTCATAAACGAGTTGGTGGTGTAGCAATGGGTAGCCCATTCGGCCCTACACCTACATGTATATCTTTAGAAGTGATTGAATTGAAAATATCTGATGCCATCGATGGTGCCAGCCTCTATAAACGATACGTATATGATATTTTGATTACCACTAATATTCACTTTGCTTCACTCTTAAACCGTTTCAATTCCGTTCATCCGTTCATCTTTCTGTTTCTCTTGAGGAGGAAACTAACAACAGTTAATCTTTTCTGGACATTTCAACTACTAGACGGCGGAATGGCTCATTACAACGCTCAGTACACCACAAAGCTATTTGAAGCGGTCAGTATTTGCAGTTCTCTTCTTTTGCGCCCATTACTTACAAAAGAGGCCTGGTAAGAATCTTGTTTCATAGAGCCCGGAAGATATGCACCGATGACTGCTCGCAAGGAGAAGTGGCAGAATTAAAAGCGGTGCTGCTCGAAAGCGGATACTCTGAGAAGTTCACCAATGTTCACAGCCAGAAAAGACTTGCCAAGACTGTCGTAAGTACGGTTCCCAAGAACAGTCTTTTTGAGCCTCTTTCAGAGGCGATCATATCACAACTGACGTAAGTTACAAATTACAGTCTGCTTTAACTGGTACCTTTCCTGTGGCTGAATTGCGACCGCTACTCACAACCAGGGGTGTCACGCAGCTTATTCGTAACCGTGACCTACAGAAATGTTCTGTCTCACATGTAATCTATCAGTTCACCTGCAGTTGCGTTGACATCTATATCGCCAGAACAAATCGATGCCTATGACAAAGAATGGCTGAACATACGCCTAATTGGTTGATACACGCCACGACGCAACAGACATTGATAACAGGACGAATGAGACAAAATCCGACTTCATCCATCACAAACCACATCATGGAAACAGGCCACGTTGCTGATCTGGCCAACTGGTTTCAAGTTCTGTTGCGTAATCGGAACCCCAAATTGCTTGCTTTTTCCGGCTCTGTGTGTGCGTAGACTGCTGATTCACGCAGTTTGTCTGCCCTGGAACTGACGGCAGTCTTTGTTTCATCTAAACCCAATCGTTGCTATCCGCATATCCTATATATACCGCTGCTTTACGCTCGTGAATTAAGAGAGTAAACAAAGTGTTAACATTTCGCAATGTATGTCTTCTATCGTCATTGTTGAACTGGATCAAGGTAGCTCAATGTATTAAATATTGTTGGGTCTTTGTTATCCAGTCAGTTTCCTAAAAGTTTTTTCCTGTCCAAACTCAAACCATTATCACTCTGGATCCTGTAGGCAGCCTGGCTGTCCGATCATATGCCCAACATAATGAATGGCAGACCTATGCGTGCAAACAAATGCGAATTGACATGATGGTGCTCTGTCCGGTCAGACAGTTTACCACAGTTTGCGCTGATTTAGACGTTTCGTTTAAATTTTAATGAGCGACTGATCATTAGCAATAGAAATGCTGACTTCCCGCAACAGGTACCTTACTGCCGTCCTAATGAACTGAGCCGATAAAACTGGGCGCCTAATGTTGTGCCTGTTCTATATTGTCCTGTACCATTGAACCAACACATCTACCATGCGTCTTGTGAGCAGAGTTAGGAGAGTCGCGATCATGGCCTTTCATCGACAACAGTGCACAGTAGACGGCTACTTCTACACGGAGATCATATTCAGAGCCATTCTACCGCATTTTGCGTTTTTGAGAACTACGTCAAACCTGATTCTTCAGCTATCCAGTCAAAGACTAACAATGAATAATTGTTGGCTTGACTGGTTTCATACTGAACCCTAACATGCATGTGATCAAGGTTTTGCATTCACATGAACTTTTCACCCATCTTTTTAGAAGAGAAGCACTCTACTGGAGATTCGCTGGTGTTAATGCTCACCAGTAAGGGATGGTCTTGTCGGCAACTGTCTCTCATCGAAACTACCGACACCTTGATCATTACCCACAAGCGATAATGGCTTAGCGTTCAGACAGGAGTGGGTCATACGATGTGTGTTCAATGATGTCACTTATCAGCGGTCAACACAGATGCCTTATGAGGCGTGGCGAACGCTCAAACACATACATTTGCGAGTGAGGCTGTGAGGTCACCATCTTCTCGACAAGCGACACAATAACTGCTTTGTGCACTTCGGCAGATGACCTCAAAACCAGAACTTCTTTCCACGTTAAATGCACAAAAACCATTAAACTCGTTGATCATGGCCGAAGTTTTAACCCTGGTAATGAAAAGAATACGCACTAGTGACGAGATCTAACAAGAGCGAAGCCCAAACCTAGTGCATGTTTTTGAAAAGCGCTAACTAGAATATCTGTCTGAACGCACAAGCTGCGATCCATTGTGTGTGGTGTTCAACGTGGAATGGCAATACTCTGACGTATGTACCGTGATTTTACAAACGCTTCGAACAGTTGATAAGACCAGCTAACTTTATCAACTGCTGCGAATGAGCTTACTTTAGACACCCATCATATCCCATTTGACGCCACATTTTTCATGTCCGAACAATATTCCGTACTGGGAAACACAGGGGAAACCATTTATATTGGCATTCACTTTTTGCCATTTTCGGATATGTATGGCAGCCATAGACGCTATAAATGATGACTCACCAAACAAATAATCTACTTTGGTGAGGTTCAGCCTTCTCAGCTCGTATGGGTGGAACACAAGTGCATGCCGGCGATTTCGCTTTCGTTGTTCCGACAGCCATTGTTTGAAGAGATTTTTCCCGTCTTTTCTGGATCCGGGCGTCTTAGGCGTCACGTGTGACACGTTCTGATAAAATTGTTCTGCGCCGCCACCTAGAATAACCTTGAAATCCAATCCGTTGCTGATCAGTTGGGAAGCGATATCGTCGCAAACAAACGAAGAGTTGGACGATGATACTATACTATGATTAGGTGGGCAGCGAAAACAGAGGGATTGCATAATTTGATCAGACAGATATTTGATAAATACTTCAACAGAGCTCTCAGGTAGATAACTACACGTGAATACACTGAGAATATCTAAGAAAGATGAGGATTACCTAAAATACAACAAGTCCATAAACACACAAAATATCTCTTAGATCAGATTAGTCTCCCACTAACGTGTCTCACATTTGCGATAAACCAACTTTGTCTTAGTGATAGCAAGGCTAACCATTGGTTGGCGAAACGAAAAATCGTAACTGTTCTTCCGGAAACCCCAGTGGGTTAATAAACATTTAACCAATAGAATCATAATCACAAAGCCCACTATATATATATATATAACCGTTGTAGTTCGGTTTGCCCCGGGTTAAACAACATTCCACGTGGCTTACCTCAGGTAATCTAATTTAGCCAGCTAAATTAATTATCAGCGTCCCTATCATAACAAGTGTAGAAATTTTAACCGTCTAACTAAACTTCTCAATCCTGTGAATAATTGTTTTCTCCATTGAAGCGATGCATAAATAGATGCATTTATAAAGGCGAATTCCAAAAACGTTGGTTAGCATCTTAGGAAAACTTGACATCCCGAGTATAACGATTAACTGGCACTGATATCACAAGTCTTGTGATCGTAACACGATCATTTGTAAAATGATTCTTGGGAACGACAACGGCCAAACATATTGAGTTTATCACCTGAACCAATCAGAAACAATATGTTACTTTGATTGAGAGTTTGTTCAACATTTATAAACACCCATCGCCTAATGTGCTAAAAAGCAGACTAGAACGAACGAGTTTGCCAAGGTGTAGCTCGTGCGAATGAAGGTGCTTCTGCATGAGGTTTCAACCTTTCAGTTTGTTAGATTTAGCAAGTTAATTACTGAACTTATTTGGCATATCATAATACTATCTATGGCCACTTCATCATTGAGTTACGTACAGCTAACTTCAAGCGCAATATACGTTTATTTTTTAGGATAACGTTAATCTGTCAGGGAACTCCACCTCTCAAGCTTACATATCCTAATTGTTGAAGGAGTAAATAAAATTAATATATCTATCAAATGCGTGGATGAGATCTTAATCAGAGCTTTAGCTGGATTCGAATCATCGACTGAAGCAACATGCCCAAACGCGGCATGCACCCAACCAGGTAAGCTACGAAACCACGTCGAGAGCTGAGAAACTTTAAAACGGGACTCTGGTATCCATCCAACTTATCGTCTCTTACAAAAGCCACTGGTTAATCTAACGGATCGACCGCCCTAACAGATATAATTGAAGGGGTTGAGAAAGAACTTTACTCATTCTTTGAGTTGCTTTGTAGTCTGCTGGACAGCTGAACACTCACGGTTGATTCTCCCAGTTCCTGTTCACAGAATGTGCATAGGTAGCGGCAGGTGTGGCATGAGTGATCCTTGTGGTAGTAACAATTCCAACCGATAACCCTTTCTTTTGTGCTTGGATAAGTGTGGATTGAAGTTTTTGTGCAGAATCGGAGGGATCGCACACACAACACTCCTTCACACCTGCGAGACCGATTACAGATTGCGCAACTTTGGACCCTGAAAATCCGAAAATCGAGTTACATTGGACGTTGCGATATGTATATTGTCGTTTAATGAAAACAACTTGCACATAAACCTCATACACACCTAATAGACATGTGGATAGACAAAATACACGGAAAACAATAGAACAAAAAACTACATCCTTCTGTTTCAAGATGATCTAACAACGCAAGAATTTAAATGCACAACTATACATATGCGATTGTAGCTTTCACATTGAGACAGATTTTTTAGCTAGTTTCTGAAGAAAGTGGCCGCAGTTTCGAATGCCGCTTTTGTGAGAGGCCACAAATAACGTATTTCTTTGCAGAGTCACGAATTGAATTCCCATCGAAGTTCTCATGCTATTATTGTGTTAGTCTGTTTGTCAGCGCCCTCAAGAAGATCGCGATCTAACTGTTCCAGCTCTGAGTAACGTCTGCTTGTCTGCGTTCATTAATAATTTAGTAATTGACAATACCTGTGACCACGTGTTTAGTCTGATAACCTTCTGAATCACTGGTGTAGAGTGTCTAAACTAGGCAGATATAAGGTACCACTGTGAAATGTTTCGTACGTGTATCTGGATGTCGCGCACTGAACCTGATTTACTCATTCATCCGGCCTTCTGTGGAAACTTATACCAGACTGCCACATATTGTACTAATCTATAAAGCCTGACCGTATAGTTTATCCTGTACAGAACAGAGTGGCGAAACATGATGTTTTTTTTAATGTACTTCCTATCAAGTCAGTCAGGTTGGTGGATAACATTTCCTTAACTGTTCTGTACTCCCGAAGCTACCTGTTTCATTTTACTAATTATTCCGATATTAAAGACTGAATGTTTTGTGCGAATTTCAGAAAAGAAATAACCAAATAAGTGGGGGGGAGCGATGTGCAGTATGAAGCAAACAGTTTTAGTTTCAGAAACTTTGTGAATAATTTAGATATTCAGTGAATATCAAGGATTTTTCTCTCATACCTGAGAATTTACAAACTCTGATCATTCATCAAAACCACAAACAAAGATGTGATTTTGACACTGTGACCTGTACTCTATAAGTGCTTTGCAATGGTTAAATGGGCGTTTCGTCCTCATTGAGTGTCATTTATTAGCGTGTGAGTTAATGGAGCTTGATCACTTTGGGATGTACTCCATGACCCTGATTCTAAGCATTCTTTCTGTTCTACTAATGAGTGTTTCTGCAACTGCACGAAAACTGACAGATACAGTGAATGACAGAAAATACAGCGCTTTGCTTTTCGATTGGGATTAGAGGCAATCGAGCAGTTTTTTGAGAGCAGGACAGGCTTTGTTGCATTCTACACACGTTTTAACGCGGCACTGATCATCTTTCCAAAAGTGTTGATCAAACTGTCATCCTTGAGGGGAACTTTAATGTAGCATATTTAGAAGCACATTATCAACGCTCTGTAAGACATTGCACTTACCAGTGGCTTTTTTCCAAGAGACAGGAGGAAAACTCATGAAATTCATGTATTTTCACATCCGTGTTGACTCACGGTACAGTGAACGTTCAACAGATTCGTCTGAACGACGTCTAACGTGAAAGTTCAAGAAGATCGCGGTTGAACATGCTCGGATAGTTCTTCTGCGGTCGTGTTTAGATTATCACATTTTTCCCATTAGACGTTGGAAGCTACTGAAACGCAACTGATTGTGTACTGCATATTCGAGCGTGGAGTGTCTGCGTATAAGTTGTCGACCTTCCTTAACAAACATTTCTTCAGTTGAAAGAGGTACACAACGAAGGGTATTCTTCAGTGGATGGCATGCCACTTGGATCGTACATTCGATTCACCAAACATTGTAATCTGACAGTAAAGAATACCGAATCCACTATCACGACAAAATACAACAAGAGTTGAGAGGTAACCTCAGGGAGAAAGACTCGCCACCTACAGACCACAGGTCACATTGTCAGTATCACATCCTCGTTCAAGATTTTGATAAACGCTGTCAGTTCGCAAATCCCCAAATCTGTCAGAGTCTTATTGTGCGCACAAAAACAACTGACTGTCAGTCTGCTTACCAGGGGTGACTGAGAGTACTACCCAAATTCCAGCCTAACTTGTACCTTTTGGTGTTTCAGTTGAGTCTCTCTCGTCTTTTCGTGCTAGTTACATTCTTACGACTGAAGATAGTGTGCGAAATAAATTCCTATCGTAATTTGTGTCTTCGGACTGCTCTATTTAAATGGCTCAAAGGGACTCACTGCGGCAGACATCCATACGTCAAAATCAATTCGAACTTTGAAACGTTAAAGACCTTGGTATAGGCATATAAACTATAGTTCGCTATCAATGCTCACTGATCATACAAGGTATCTACAACTTGAAATTTTTTAACATTCCTTCCACTTGTTACTGCAAGGTTAGAGTGACCGTGGCTCTGTGAATGCGTTGCAACAGACCTGCGAGTAGATGCCGACCGATGAGTACTTACGAAAAACTGTTTTGAGCTGCAGTCCAGAGAGTTTAAATTTGTCATAGAGGGAAGTTAGAAAATGAGTTGGATCGAAATAAATGTTTCACAAAGCATCCCAAAACCGTATGAAGATCATCGTGTCCTACCTAACAGTTTCCGATAGCTAGCAGAAGGCCCATAAAAAGTGCTATCGTGACAGAAAAACATGAACATGAATAGTTAGTACTGCAATAAATTCGTAGTAGTAGTAGTAGTAATAGTAGTAGTAGTAGTAGTATTGCTAGATGATGGTATTAACATATGGCAACAGTACAAAGGTGTGATTGGGTAACAGGAGTGTGTTTGGTGTATCTCGTTATTCAGTTGCAGTCAGTAACTTAGTCTTCTGGCGATTGTATGTAATCAGCAGTGTTGAAACAAATAACAAATTTGAAGTTATCTTTTGTTATAATCTATATGGATAGTCTATATTTGCATGGATCAAGTCATCACCGCAAGTCATCGACCGCGCTAACATCCGGCAGAGCTATTTTCATTTTGAAGCTTCAGTTGACCACAATATGATACCTATTTGGAAGAAATGTTGGTGTTAATCACCATTCTAATACGCTCAGTTACGCCCACAGTTGTTGTCATAACTGCTGCCTTCAGTCTGTAAAAGATTTGCTTCCAGAGGAGAGAAGTCTGTATCAAATATACGTACAGTGTGTACGATAACATGTTACCGCATCTGTATATTATAACGCAGAGTTTATAGTATGGTTTAACTGATTTGCACTTATGACGTTATAGGGCCTAGTGGGTTTAAACAATAGGATGTAACTGGTTGCATTTCACTACCATCAATCTCATGGGAACCAATTTGGAAAGAATGTTCTCAGTTTTCACATGTACATGTGTATTACAACATATTTGTACGTACTCGACATAAGGTGATTATCAAAAAGACTGTTTACTCCCAACAGCCATTGGTAACAAGCATTCCAAGCTTTACCTCAGAAATAAGATACTAGTCGATGTACACAAAATAGGATTTTTCCATAAGGTTCCCTTCAGAAAGATTAACGTTGGCAAAACGATCAGATCATCGTGTTGCACAACACAACGTCAGTATTATTCAGCAGTTGTTGTCATTTACCCTACCGGTTGGATCCGGCGAATGAAATTGAAATACGTAGAAGATGCAGGTGTGTGACCACTTAGTTGGGAAGGACGTACTGACAGTAACAAATCAGAATAACCCGGCTTATTGATAAGCAGATTGGGAATAACACAACGTTATGAGCAAGTTTTAATACTCTACGTTTCAACCGCCTCGGATTATTTTGCATTATGGTGAGCTTCTTCCTTACAACTCACTTATACACTTAACGCGAAATATACGGTCACTTCCAGTGATGGTACGACATATTTGCAAAGTATACACATCAGGAATATTTTGAATGGAACACAACACTAGGGCCCACTTGGTGCTATAGTTAATGGAAACCATTTTTAAGAGACAGATGTATCCTAAACGCTGTACACATCACGAATGTCCTACCATTTTCTTCATGCTATGATGGACAGCTTTGATCGAACTTAGGTATGTTTGTGCTTGAAGCGTTTTGTGGGTGTCACTATTCTATGTAGTGTTGAAACATTTTAGCTGGTAAAGAAATGGTCAACTGCAGTATGTGCTTGTAAAGCTGTGGCAAAATCTTGATAGTTGAATGTTGTAGCCTCAGGTAAAGCCAATGTCCGAGAGCAAATTCAGAGCTGCAACTTGTGACAGCTCACTAGGCAGACCAAAATTTTCATGTTGAAGGCTGATAACTCCAGAAAATTCGTGAAATTGATGACTTGTGGCAGAACAACCGATAGTTAGCCACATTATCACTCTGCGGTTGAATATCGCCTACATTCAATGTGAGTTGATCGAAGGTGAAGTCAACTAAGACGGATAGAAATGAACACAGTAACGTTTACTCAACAGATCTGTCTCGTTCGTCAGCCATCAAGCGAATGGGTGTCGTGTCTTCCCTTCCTGATAGTAGCAAGGTCGTTGCCAGAGTGTGTGAACGCGTGTGCATCTTGCATCTTAATTGAAAACTTGTGGTTTTCACATGATTTATCGAGCATATGGTACATGCTTGTTTTACGGAATAAGTGAGCCTTATAGGGGTTTTATAAGAAACTATGCTAAACTTTCGATACCGAATCAAGTTTCCAAATGCCTACTTCACATCACCCAGATAAGCGTCTGCAGGACTTCAGTGGTGTCCGCTCTATGTCTGTGAGATATTTTTACGCAGTAGAAATATGAGCCCAGCTAATAGCACTAAACTCAGCTACTAAGCGATGATTTCTTTGCCTATAGTACTAAACTTCGGTCACTACACAATATCAACGCTTACCACAGACCAGCGCCGTTGCAGACGCGGCGGAATCAGTTGTCATGCGATTCGCGCTAAATGTATGCAGCAGAGAAACAGTTGGCCACGATTCCCAATCCAGCACAACCTCTCCAGCAGGTTTGTTCATGTTTGCTGCCTTCAAATACCGTGCTCCTGTGATGGTACTGGAACTCATCCCGTCGCCAATGAACAGAATCATGTTTTTTGGTGGGCTGATCCTTTGGTACATTGGGCCATATATTGACGACTGCTGAAAATCACGGATTTGCCGGGTTGCAGCCTTTTCCCACGTTACAGAGTGGAAATCTTCATCGGGTATATCTAACGGAACTAGATTTACTAGCCAGAGCTTTGTATTGAAAAACACAAACCACACTAATCTTTCCATATTAAGAAGTTAACTAGGTGAACTGTTTTCGGTCTGCTAGTATACACTTATTATTCTGCCTGTTTTTCATGCAAGCAGTGTGGATTGGCTGGTGGCCGACCTTGAGCTAAACTAGATCTGGTCAACTCATGTGATTTGAAAGGTGACCGGCACAGTCGACCAGATATATTTTCGCTGAATATTTGTCGACATTCGGGAGTAGGCGATTTTAGACGAAGCCGTTTAAACTACCCCTGTGGAGATCTACACTACCTGGTGTGAATAAAAATCAACGTTTAATTTTATCGCCACAACCTGACTCATTATCGATGCGGATTTCCAGAACAGTTGCCTAAACCAACAGTGTATGAAATGATCGCAAGTTGATAATTCGAAAATGAAGTGGGAGATTTTTCTAGGGCAAAACAAGCCCGATTTCGACAACGTTGGGCTTCCTCGGTGATGGAATCTGTGAAAACGTTCTACCAACTGGACTATCAGGCTGCGTGGGCTGAGCTACCTACTCAGCCCACAGAGTAAGATGTAATTCACAGTGATCGAAGGTGTTTTCACTTCATGATTTATTTTGCCTAGTCAGCCTATTCAAAAAATTGCTGTGCTGTTTCACCACATTATAATGGCATTTTTCCCGTTATACTAACACAACTAGTGTCTGTCGAGAACACCGACAACAACTTATTGTGTCGATGATAAGCAGTCGTCCAAGTGAGATCTTACCAAATACGTATCGACAATCTGTAAGTTACGGAACAATGGAAACAAATTAGAATGCACACGACACTGTTCTTGGATACAGGTTTTTGACAGAGTTCAGCAAAACTTCGTTCGAACTAAAATCCTAGTTGAAAAACAAAACAATGTTTACCGATTCAACTTAGTGCATAACAAATGCACGGAATTGCTATTCAAAATGCGCTTCAAGCCACCAGCAATAGTTTTCCGCTTGTCATCTCATCGAAGAGCAACTAGTCTTTTAGTAGGTTTCGATACCAACTACAAACAGCATGACATTTCAAATCGTATTGCTACACCATGCAGACGTTCAACTTTCGATTGGAATATTTGCGATGAGCACTATGCTTCCATCTTCCATCAGTTTGGACCGAAGAGTTTTGCGATATCTGTTACAATTTTCCTACAAAAACATTCTCGGGTGCGTTGGTGTTAACTCCAAGTGTCCATTTGCTATATTTGACGTCAGTTGATGGACCTGCAATTTGTCGTGTTTTTATTCCAACGCAGGTTGATTCGTCCTCCTGGAGCTTTGTTCGAAAAAATTACCAAAGAGCCATCTCAAGCAGTGAAGTCGCGAAAACAGTTATGTTTCATAGGCTGAGAGATGTTTGTCGACAAACCAAATTAAAACCTTTCCCCAATTTCAGCAGGTGCCGAACTACAGTGTGAGTGGTTCGAAATTGACGCATCTCTAATGAGTGTGTCACATTAAAGCAAATATAATTCTTCACTAAATGTTCAGTAATACATCAAACCAAAATCACACCGATGAAAATGAAATACGGGTTCCTCGGAAAACGCCCGAAGAATGTGTACAATATCCAGTTTTCGGAATAACGCGATTTCGCAGAATGAAAAATAATGTCACAGAACAGGCCGAAAAGCATCACTTGATAACGCGAGTTATGCATCAAATGATGTGTATAAAGGTTTGCAGTGTACACGCAAATTATTCTGCGTAAGTGCACGTGGGGTTTGCGACTTGCACAGTCAACATTTCCATCACGTGTCGAAGATAATTCAGTTCACTCGGTTCACTTGTCTCCACCACGTTGACTGTCGCGGCATTTTCTGCTAGCAGTTGTCGAGCTGCATCGGCCAACTGTTCCAGCGTCATGGGCTATGTGATGACAGCAACCCTGAGCTGATCCCGAACTGTTAGTGGCACTCCGTCCAAGAACTGTGCCGTCAGCAGGCATTGTTCTGAGTCCTGGTCCAAATGCGGCAGGGATCTTGACAACGCTGCCCATAGGGACATGGCGTAGACTAGAGCGTCGCCTCCTGGTCCAAGCCGGGCGCCCTTGAACCGCCTCATCGCCTCCTGGCAGTCGGCGGGGCTGTCGAACCCGGCGATCAGCGCCTCCTTCGCGGCGGCCCACTCCAGCTTCGCAGGGCCCCTTCGCGCCGCATCCAACACCGCCTTCGCCCTGCCCTTGAGCAGCATCCGCAGGGCCGCCAGCTTCGCCCGGTCCGCCTTCACTCCGACCGCCTCCGCCACATCCTCGAAGTCCTCCAGGAAACTCCGAACATCCCCGTCTTCAAAGGGCTGCGGCCATGGGATCTTCATCCTTGAATCCTGGTCACGGCACCAATTGTTGTGGATCCAAAAGGCGGATGACACAAGGGTTGCTTTATTGGAGAAACCAACACACTACTTAAGCGTCTGAGCACGACAAGAAACGGAAACACTCATTTGCACACCATACTCTTCTGAGGATACTCCAGTCGCTCTAGACACCATGTATCAGTTCCGTCGTGTAGCGAAAGCCATCATATGTCATTCTGTCCTCCAACGATCCATCCCGTATCTCTGCCGTATTTATCACGCGATTATCTCGATCCGCGATCATCTCGAACCGCTGCTACTGAATAGTGGTGTGAGTAGTATGGTGCGACCGTCTATCCTCACTGCACGAGGTGTCTGCTATGATTTGGCTAATTGCTTCGAAACAGCTTACGGTATTGATAACACACAAGTCTGGTCGAGCAAATTTTGAGTCATTTTTGAAATTTTTTTATAACCTTGTCCATGAACCCTTGCTGTTGTGTACAATCAAACGTCCCTCTATCCTTGAGAAGTGAAGGTTCCTTGGGAAGCGAAAAGTATTCATTTACCTCCTGAAGGTCCTTCTATCGCTTATGTTGTTTATTCTGAAACGGCCACCACCGACCACAATATAATGTAGTACGCCTAGTCTTTTCAGTATAAATATCACGCTTTGTGAGAAACTTTGTTTGTGCAGATGATAGTTCTGCATTGACCGAAGGGGTGTGATTTTTAATTTGCAAGGAACTAATGAGGCGGTGACGTTGGGTCATTTGCACCAGGCAGAATGTAGGAAGGAGCGTGGATACAGTATTTGCGATAAGCTGTTGTGATCGGTGCCATCTCAACACGTTAGATCCCCTGTTAACTTCGAGTGGCCAGCAGCTCAACAGGTTCTTGAGCAACTTGCTCTTTTGACTTTTACCAACGAACACTGTCAAAATTATTGTAGAGCTCCTTTCATAGCCATGAGATGATTGCTTCTTCGTTCATATCTCGATTGCCGAAGCCACTGTAGAGAAAAGATGAGCCAGTGTCTAAGACTGAAGTTTGCGCATTGTGAAACTGGTTTTCTGGACAAAAATCCAGTTCGACTGATAGTTTTCAATTCAGGAGAGCGGGTGCCTAGAAATAACTTATCGTATAGGCACCTGATTTTATTATAAGCGTAAACGAATACCGTAACATTGTCAATAGGAAGCTGTATCTGCATCTTAAGATTCTTTCTAACCACTCGGCCTAGAGACTGCGTCATCTTATTTATGGATGGCACAAAGCCAATCTTGATGGGAGATGAATCCCCAGAGATCGGTGTTCTTTTTTCGCCGGGCTACAGATTTTAGCGAGATATTCATCCCCGTAGATGAGATTAAGGACCGTGACTTGTATATAGAAAGTAGGCTATATGGCGGTTTCTATTGTTGCAAGGGTCCAATGTACTGAAGGATGTGTTCATTGTTTATCCGTTTCACGTGGGTACGCTGTTTCCAAGTGATTTATTATCAGACCTGCTTTGAAAAAATCATGTTACACATGTCGCAGTTCAACTGTGAACTTATGATCTGATATCGTGAACACCTATGGGCTGATTTATTTGGTGCCTTAAAGTGTTTGAAACAAAGTCGGACTCAAAAGAGAATTAGATAAGCTCATCCGTGATCATGGTACACAAAGTGAAAACAAAAGACACTTGATCTCGGAAAATTTGTACTTCAGAATCAGATTTGTTCGATCCATTAACCAGAAATGATTAACTGTCCGTAAGAGGTAGCAGCTGTTAACAGAGGATCATGAGATACAGTATCAAAAGAGTTTGAAAAACAATGTTTTTGCAGGGAAGAAATCGCGTTTATTTTTGTAGATGGATGTATGAGCAAACTGTGAAACCGATAGTTATTTTTGCTACACATGGCTAAATGGATGTGACACACAGATTGGTAGAGGTCTCAGCGATTGAGTAGAACCGTATGAAAGTATCTGGCAACTGCCGAAGTAATGGAAATGTGATTAAATTTAGGGATTTCTGTTGATGGTAAGAGGGCAGTTAGTTCGACTTCTCCCACCAATAAGCTTGTAGGTTGCTGTCGCGGAAGTCGCCAGTTCCTCGAAAATATTGTGCGACGAAGGCTAACAAAGAACACTGGCGAGTGACCTTCATAGTTGACACGGTCATGCGCCACTTCGTCCTTCGACCCTTGTGTCAAATCTCTGGCGCCCCACCTACGCGCTCCAATGCTCACATGCATACATCCCGCCTACGTGCATCACTGTACTATTCGGCTCATCATTTGGTCCGCCTTTGAGCTGGTCTTCCTATTGGTCACAAACCCTTTAAATATGATATAGTTTGTGACCGTGTTGTCTCCGGAGGCCAGTCTTCTCTCTATGTTCATGAGTTAGCCTCTGGTGGGTGGATTGGCCGGGAAGTCTCGAACTAGTACATATTCCGTAGTCCGTTGTTCGTTACCGTTGACTATCGTTCCGTTAAACGTCGTTTCACTGACCGTTATTCCGTTATCTGTTTACGTGCTTGTAGGACGTTGAACCAGTTACAACAGTTGTCCAATCAAACGTTACTCTTCAAGAGGTCTAAGAATGTGTGTTCGAACCTCCTCACATCAATTATGTCACCTGCAATGGCAACAAAACAATCGCAACTGGGAATTCCAACTGTCACAAATCAGCGGCCATCAGAATAGATGAGCTATTGACGGCTGTCAAAGACGTGCGATATACGGCTGCTTAGATACATGGCTAGAATTGTAAGCTGGGCCAAAATCCCCAATTAAAATTGTCAGTTCAAACACTGATTCAAGTGTGCCTGTTATGCTGTCAACCACGGTCGCCATGACAACCTATGAGAACTAAAAGTAACCAGAGTGATGGAACGAGTTATTCAAAATAGAAATTTAGTGTAATGTCCAGGTGTCAAACACAAACGGCTGACATAGCATAAGCAAGGGTTTTGTGTTATTTACCCCTAGTTGTGTACTGTGTAACTGAAATCCTTCTTGTCAGTATTTAAGTGGTACGTAGACGACACTGAGGTTAGTTCTGAGAGTTCTTGGCGTGCGTGCTCTTTCATCACAAAATCAATTGGCACAAATTCAAAATCGTCAATTCTCTATACGTTCTTTTATAATCTGACTGACTTATTTGTTCTAGAAACAAGCCAGATTTTTGAAAAATAGTACGCATGTGTTTAACACAGCGATAATGGTTGACCGTGTTACTTCATAAACTAAATTGAAATCGATCATGTAGATCAAATGTGCCCGTTTCTGAGTGATTGACTAGTTGGAGACGTGAACAGGGAAGACAGGAAAATTCGATCATCTATCACAATCATTTGACTCACATCGGTCCAGGTGTGTTAAACCTCTTGAGTCGGTACTTTAGATATTGTTGGCCTCCAAAAAATGTTTAATTTTTTGAGCTATGAAATGTTTTTCACTCCAGTTCGACACTATCTATTTTATCAGCTGATCAAACCAACTCCTGTCAAAATTCATATGCGTTTTAAAGGGTCAAATGAAAATTAACCCTGTTTTCCTCGGAAGCCGCATTTCTGAGTTAAGGAAGTTTCCTGGCATATGATGGTTTGTTGTTTAACTTAGACTTGTTGTTCATACTATTAAAAGCTACTTCGCTACCTCAAAGTATAGTACCGCCTCTGGTTATATCTGAATGAAATATTGGGTCGTGGAATTTTCATCTTTCAACTTTATCTACTAATTCATGCAGGAAATTGTGGGATGTTACGTTGTTGTCGTTGCAACTGGTTTTGCATGAGTCCTCCTCTTCCAAAAGACTATTTGGTGCAGTGATTACGAACCAGCCCTGGCGGTTCTGAGGCCACATCAGGTTTTAGTTAAGCTACTGCTATCCCCGCTCATTACTGGCGTGCAATATTTTGCTCTGGGATGTCTACACTAATATATTATGCTATCATGGAGTATTGGCTTGTTGAACTCATCTCAGCCATCTTTTTGTAGTGGTGACAGCGTCCAACTTACCAACACGATCCGTTAGCTACACACGATGATGGCTGTTAAGTAGAAATTTGCAAATAAATAACAGTTATTACTTTTAATTCGCTTATTTTGCTTAGATCTGGTAATTTTAACTTCGGACACAGATAATAGGAAACCTTACAACACAACCGTAGAACGAAGTCTATCCTCTTCAGCTTGAGGTTCAGCATTCCACTGTGCTAACCAAACGTGCACTCATCAAATCATCCAAACTCAACATAATCAAATCAGCGGTCAGCATGAACCCGTCTGAATCCGGTAACTGAAAAGTCACATTGGAGAAAAGATTTATGTGTAGAATTTGAAATCCTGCAGAAGTGCTTAGAAAAAGAGCTTAGATGAGCCGGACAGTTTGTGACCAAAAGTTAAAACCATTCATGAAGCTTTGACTTATAGACGGAAAGTTGATATTTGTACAAAAAAGCCGATTTATCGATATGTGAAAAATTTACATACCTTAAAAATATCACCTGAATCCTGACTTGGAGGTTTTCCCAGTAATATGAAACTCAAATCATTTCCCAAGGAAATTTTGGTACTCAAATTTTGAAGCTTATTTTGCTCGTTGTACAGGTCCTGTGATGAAACGTAGAACATTGGAATTCTATCACACTCTAGTCGGTTGAAATAACCATAGATTCTGTTGGGGTTTGGTCGTAGCGTGTGAATGAACTAGGAACGCGTGTTTATCGGAGTACACGTTATGCAGAGATGAGGCCTCTTTAGACAATACTAATTTGTTTTTAGATGAGACCCAACTGTGAAAAGTCAGGACTTCGGCTAAATTCAAACCAGCGACAGACACAGTATGCATCAACGCGGCAAGCGATCTGCCAGCTGAGCTACGAAACCGCAACCAAGTCTAGCTCTTGTTGTACTGTTATTGTTGTGTGCTCACTATAAATTCTGTTAGCAACCGATGGTTCACGTTTGCGCGGATTTGCTCATTTGCATGTCAACACCCTGCTGCACTGCTTTACAAGTTGATTCTGATTATTAGTCTCTCTTGCGGATCAGCATGCTTTTTTATACCATGGTAAAGTATGTGTTGGGATAAAGTTGCAACCCACCAGACATCATCTTTCAAGCTGGACTGAATTCGACTAATTTGCCTGAATTGAACACGATTCGTAGCTTTCAATATCCAGATGTGACAAACGGCCCTGATAATTTATCGCCGCATTCTTTCATATTGACCACAGGAGCTAAAAGTTTTAGAAGACAAGCACAAAATACACCATTATTTGTACAGAGTGAGAACAGACGGTAAAAGGACCTTCGAGTTTTGTCATAGATTACAACCATTCAGTGAACATCCTTTTGATAAGTATGTACACTTTAGGTGTGTGTGTATGCCGTGAAGTGACAAATTTCCAAAGGACTATACTAGAATCAAGATTAGACCAAAGAAGGAAAATAGTGAATATCTCTCAGGATTGGAAAAAATCAGACCTAAAATAAAGTGGGTTGTTCAACTAAGTATATTGCATTGTCAACCCCGTTAGAGTTGCGATTAAGATGAGGCAAGCGGAAACTGTGACAACTGTGCGTCAGTGTTAAGTTGTAGCCGTCAAAACTAATCTCAAAAACGGCTGTTCCATTTTTGAAGTTCTTCAATCTGCAAATTGGTTGGCAACTGAACCAATAATCTCGAAACTTACTCAGTCAAGTGAGCCGGTGGTGACCACCGGTAGGCCGACAGAAGAACTTGAGTGCATGGGTCGAACTATGCCTCTTGCTCATTCCCGTCTCAGAAACCCTCACCACACTATGAACCAATATACGAATTAAACAAAACACAACCAAAACCTCACGCACGATATTGATTTGTATGATTACAACTGAATTATGTGGAAATATTACAGCAAAATCACCTCTGTACAAATTGCCTTAAAAATTTCATCCACAGGTTCGTTAGGGTAAAACGAGTTTGGCGCAATTAGTTCGGACGTTTCGTGCAGTCGTCAAGTATTTCGAGGCGATGGTTAATTCAGGTTCTATTTTTCTACAATAAGAGGATGTAAAATTAGAAGTGAACATCTTCCCAAATTGTTCATACTGAAGATGTCAATGTAATGGATGTAATGACTGATCCATCCTCGTAAGTTGTCCTGGTAACAACTCATTAGCAATCTACCAACTACTGTGCAGTCTAATGATTATTGTGATCCACACGTGGATCTTTTACTGGACTGTCTCACTGGTCTTTTGTACAACACGGAATACCATTTTGTGCCTTACAGTCTGTATTGCGTATAATTCATGTTAGGTCGGCTGACTTCATGAAGGATCTCGTGTAATCGTAGTAAACGACTTACGTCATCCGGGTTATTGAGATTTTTCAATGAAGTTCCTCTTTAGAAACTGCTGCAAACGCTGATGCATATCGGAACGGTAGTTTTTCAAAACTATCCACATAAGTTGTGAAGGAATTCACAGATATATCTTGATTGTCTAACAGCGAGTGAAGGCAGTGTGACTGTCAGTACTGTGGAGCTAATTTTTAGTCAAATATGGAACTGTTCTTATCCGAAAGAATTGTGTATGCGATGAGTCCGTTTGCAACTAATTCTGTATACCTCAAGCTGCCAACGAATATGACTTATCCTGGTTGGATTTTGACTCGTATGAGGTGTTATGAGATGAAGTGGCAGGGATGAGTCGGCCGGAAGAAAGTGAGCTTTTTGTTTCCACACTTATTTACTCGTCGGTCAGACGATCACACTATTCTCGTTGAAATGGGTGCCACAAGTAGGCCTGCTTGACTGTTGTGCCCACTTGTCTTCCTATGATAAAAGACACCGAACAATCCCGCATGGCTTAGGTCACAGAAATCCTCGAATTAGTATGTGTCTGATGCAAAAACATTCTAGTAGTTCACGAATCATCCCTTGTTTTTCATCATCCGTCCAGTGAGATCAACAAAGGCAATATAGAACATTTTCACTCTGCATGTGTATCAAGTAAACTCAAAAAGCTTAGAATTTTGTATCTGGAAGGTCACTTGGATGACACGATGGTGAAACATACATGCAAAACACGTGGTCGTTAACAGTGCCACACGAACGACCACTGTCATCGTAACCTTACCTAGGCAGTGAAATTCGGTGTCGATGGTGATGGTATTCTATTTTATCAAGATTTCATGTATAAAAAGAGCAATGGTGATCTGAATCGGTTACCACAGATACCCCCATTGAGACAGAATGAGCTCAAATGTGTTCCATGAGCCTCCGCTAAATCGATGCAGTAATGAATGCGAAATAAACGAAAATCGTACTTAGAAGACGTAAAAATCCTACGTAAATCATTATAGACACGCACCAAGTGGTATGATTTTTGAACTTACATGAGCTAACTACCAAAATCACGGACTATCTTGTTTGGTAATAGATCTTTAGAATGTGTACATACAGAGGTGTGCTTTATTGTTCGTAGCACTGTCGTGGTTGTGTATGAATTCCAGCGATGTGTTCTTCATTTCCAAAAACCACACGACTCATAGAAATTTGTTTCTCGAAAAAACTAAGTTACATACTTCAGTGGGACTCAGCTTTACGGTACTAAGAAGTGGTTAGCTGAGAAAACGTGAGATGGTTGATTAGAAACTCTGTCACAGTAGTACGTCAGTTAAATGTGCAATTAATATGTTGTCAACCAGTCAACCCAGTTCAGAAGCATGTGGTATAATTTACTCTTTATCCGTTTGCATAAGTAACCAGTTATCTCATCTAGATACTTGATGGCACAACAATAGAAGGGTAAATACATAACCATAGCTTGCTCTAGTGTAGTGAGGATAGACGGTTGCACCATACTACTCACACCACTATTCAGTAGCAGCTTGGATCGAAATGATCGCCGGATAAATACGGCAGAGATACGGGAAGGATCATTGGAAGGCAGAATGACATGGAATTATTTCCGCCACATGACTGAACTGAGACATGGTGTCTAAAGCGACTGGAGCATTCTCGGACGAGTGTGGTGTGCAAGTGAGTGTTTCTGTTCGTAGTCCCGTTGAGACGCTTAAGTCGTGTATTGGTTTCCCAAATAAACAAATTATGTGCCATCCGTCTTCTCGGTCCGCAACACTAGAACATGACTTTCAGGTCGTACGTGATCATGAGTAGTGGTCCAACATTTCCACCCCGGTCAGTGCTGAGAATGTGTCAAAATAGCCGTGTGAATTCTTCCTTCAGAAGGGTGAATTCACTTCTTATTTCTCGGTTGTGTTTAGATCACGTGACACAATGGTCAATCTGCTCCGATCCATAAATGCGTTAGAATAACAACTATATATCCAAACATATTGATTAGTATCTTCAATGTTTAATTTGATACAATCATGGAACAATATTTCCTTATTATTTTGGTAGAGCACCAAACAATTTTCCACCCCTGTTTGATCCACACACAATTATCACATCTCATGTAGCTCCTCTACCATGTTGTTTCATTAGGGTGCTTTTTTGATATTGGGCATAGGAAATAAATCGTGTTAATCAATTCCGTTTCCTAAGTAAAGATGCTAAACCACCGTGCTTGCCGGAAGATTGGTTACAACAGTGAAGGCCATTTTTCGAGCTGCCAATTCGTTAATAATATCCACACACGCTTGATAAAATGTGTACTCGGTAGTACGACATAACTGCTGACGGGTCCAGGTTAACGACAAATGTATATATATATGTGTATATGTACTGGTAATGAACATGAAAGGATCTCAGCAAAACCGCACCATTTTATCAATCCATCTCACTTCTAAGCTTGATCTGTATACCAAGATTACCTGGCAGCTTGGGTTCTTTCAACATTGATGGTGGTATGCTCAAATGGACATTCGAATGATCGACGTGGTCTTCGCTGAGGTGTTCATTGTCTAACACGAAACATTCGCTAACAATGAACTATCGCTTGGTGAACAGGTGTACCGATTTCGCTCGTAATTATTCTCTATGGTGAAAATTAATCCAAGTTTCACAAGTAAAGTAGAATTATAAATTTCGCTTCGCTCACTATTCCAAATCCACACAGTAGAGTGAGATTGATATATAACGCACACACTTAGATCACAAACATACATAAGCGAATCGGGGAGGAATTACAAGATTAACACAATTTATTTTCATGGGGTTGATAGCAGTTTTTTGACTAGTATTCATTTGAGAAGTGAATACTCATTCATAATAAATCTAAACACTGTTCATGACCTACCACGCATAATGGCTGCATATTTTTTAATTGCCGATCCGTGAGTGCACGTTTGCACATCTTCCCGATCTCGTGGATTCTAGACAAAACGGCAAATATCTTCCGACCGCAGGTCCTATGAGTAAAAACAGAATGATACTTGTTGACTAACAAGGGTAACGAAAAAAACTCTTGCCGGGTGAAGCACTGCTCGAAGTAGAGAGGCACTGCCAAATCCACCAAAATTTTCAAGTCACATGAAGTACTAAGTAGTGTGACTGATTCATGATTTTCGATGAGACCGAACTGTGAAAAGTCAGGGCTTCGGCTGGATTCGAACCAGTGACAGACACAGCATGCCTCAACGCGGCAAGCGCTCTACTAGCTGAGCCACGAAGTCACGCCAGGAGGTCAGCAGTGGCGTTTGTGGGTTTCAGTGTGAACTGTTTGAGAACTCCTGCCGGGGCAGTCGATCCCTTGAATCATTTGTTGGATTCTTTATGAGACAGTGGGACGGGTGGGTAACAAGAACTGTCGGTTGTTCAAACATCAGACGCCCATACGTTACCAGTCAATCAACTCAGACTGTGTTGAAAGCAGTTCGCTTGTGAGATATTCTAGGCCACAACTCTTGTGAGTGGAGACTGTGATTAGATGAATGAATGTGAGAAGTTTACACATCGTTAAGGATTAAATACCTTGGTGTACACTTGGCTGCTAAACGCGGCATCCATCCTCAACCCTTTCCGTTTTCTAATTAATATGTAAACACCGTATGACCTTAACGTTTACCGGGGTTGTTTGTAGACATCTTCCTTACTCAGACTTTTTAAACTGTGCTCGGAACTATATGCACATGAAGCACTTCGAAATGGAGGGAATCCAGAACTCCGTAGCGTATGATAAAGTAAAACCCACATACGTATACATATATATATATATGTATATATAATGACTCCTTTCAAATCAGGAAAGGGTATCGACAAAACGTTTAACAACAAATGAAATGTTAGTGGATGTCTTTTGTCATCAGTTAAGTTGTTATGCTATCACGCGCAAACAAACCTACCTTGTTTCAGATAGTCCATCCGCTATCAACTGAGCGGTAACTTTTAACAATTTCTCAAAACTGTCCACACCCAGTTTCTCAGGCAGACACTGTACCGCATCTTCATTCGTTTCAAGACGGTCCATTAGGTTTACCAACAACTTTCCGACCACTAAACGACCGTGGGAACTTTTGATTTTGTTCGACAACATCTGGTTGCACAAGCTGCTGATCCCACGCTCTGTGGTCAAACACAAAATGACCATGAATAGACATTCCATGGACTCCTTCTGTAGAAACTTAGTACTGTTATCCCCACCTGCTCGCGAAATCAATGCGTGAAGCAAGGGGTCCGACTGAGAATCCCACAAATGTCCCAGACCACTGGAGTTCAGACATTTGCTGAACAAGTGAATAGACATTAGTGAACATCGACAGACCTGTTTGGGAGGAGAGAAATGAGGAGACATACGTATATTACTCTAGGTAAGAAATAACCCGGAGTTACAAATACGAAGATAATTTCCGCAGCTGGAGGGCAGCGTACTGAATTATCCTCACCCTTACAGATATGATCAGGTGAGTTTGCAGCAATATTTAGAGTCAAAAGCTCTCGTGCGGTTTGAAACAATATTTAGAAACACCATTAAAACGGACGACCTGCAGAATAAACAGGACAGAATCTCTGTTATACATGACTGGTCTGACTGCTTATGGTCAGTTCATATGACCGCTGTGGCAGTGAGTGTAGATCAGACACGACTTAAGTATTATCTGCAAAAGCGTAAGCTCGCAAGTAATTCTCAAATTACCCAGCCACCTCCAGAGAAGTCGCAGTAACTGCCACTTCGTCTTCAACTGATGATCCCTAAACTAGGGACACTCTTCAAACTGAAATCATAGAAATCAGTAAGCGTTATAGGTCTTATTTTCTGCTGGTAAGCAGCACAGAATTTTGGTTGTTATGAGTCGGTCTTGCCTTGTGTGAGTTCACTAGCTTGATAGTCAGCACGATTAACACATGAAGATGTGATAGAGTTCAAATCCAAGCAGCTGTGCAGATATGCATTACTGTCGAATTCCTACGACGTCGAAAGCAAATGTGATGATTCCTTTTGGAAGAGAACGGCTGAAACGTCTATGGGGCTGTAAAAGTTACGATTAACAAAAACCCCATCATGACTTATCGGTTTGATATATTGTTAGCCACATTGGTCGAATTAACAGTGGTAAGCTAGAAATCAAGACAATTTTGCCTCGGAGCTGGGGTTTTATTTACGATCTACTCCACTCAATGTTTGACGGACGAACGCCATACGCAGCACGCACACACGTGGTCTAAATGTGCGATTTCTGATATGAATATCTGCTGTTCACCTTCAAAGGAAGCACCCTACATGAGTTCATCTTCTTTTGGAATATTTAAAGAAGGTAGCACGGCCAGATCAACTTGCGTAGATGTTTTGTCTCAACTGCGGACATGCAGGTTTAACCTTGCAACCATGTTTCTAGAGAACACAATGTATGTCTACATTTATCAAGAGGTCTATAGCGTAAATACCGTGTGCACCTATTCTTACAGCGGCGTTACAGTATCTGTGTTAGACAGTCGTTTTTATTAGTATGAGTTGTTAAGTAAATGATAGCACGAACGTTAGGCCCATCCCTGTTGCTTTCTTTCTACGTTTGAGGATTATCCAATGGATAGGCCACAGTTAAACTGTCCTATCATCAGAAGTGACCATTTTTATGCTTTGAAGTTGGCATAACTTTATGACTTGGAGTTCGAAAAGAAAAGCATATTCAAACAGATGATCTAATCACGGTATTCTATCCTATGGACTGTTTAGCGGTCATCACCATCATCACAAACAGCAATACATCAGTGGTTCACATTACTGCCTAACTGCTACACAACCATGAAGAAAAGCATACGGGTGGTCGGACAGTGATATCCTAATGTAAAACCTTCAAACTTCCAGCGTAACTAAGTAGCTTAGCCTGCTAATCACATGCCATGTAGGGACATGCTGTTCCTGGTCCTAGTTCAAGTTCACCTGCATTGTGAAATTTTCACAAAAGTTTGAACTTGCCCAAATCCCACAACTGTCCTTCCAGACGAATCGCATCTCACAACGGCCCCATCCGGACTGCAGAGCTCCAAAGATTACTGTTGGTAAAAGAACTCCTTTGAGGAAAATGACCGCCGATGATGACCGTCACGTTGGCAGTACAACATAATACAATTAAACTAATGATCCAACACTTGACGGCGACAATAACAGCTGGTTGAATAGATATCCGTCACTGTTTTCGAAAGTTTCAATCGCATGCTTAGATTTCTTCGTGGTCACAACAGCTTTTGTACAAAATCAGAAGTTCGACTGGTTTGGTGTCACTCTGCACGCAGTGAAAGATATTCTTAGCAAGACGATCGATCGCTGGTTTTAATCTTGATGTGTGCAGTCTCCGTAAGTTCCTTACTCCAATCCTCTGCGCAGATTTTTTGTTCGGCCAGTTAATTGAGGCGTGCAACTCTCGTCCTCTGAATGTCTCGTCAGAACACATCGTCCGAGGAAACGGACACACGCGATTTTCAGTAATCCGCCAGTAGCCGTGACGACCTCTTGCGAGCCATTAGCCAGCTTCTATCACAGTCTCCTTATTTCCTAAGTCATTCCATAAAGTTACCGGAAGCAACAGCGGGTGTGGCGTACTGCAATACTACATGAAACCTAATGTTCCTTGTCTGGCTCCAGACGAAATTGATATATTCAGATTCGGCTTGCAGCTCAAATTACCAGTAGTTATCAATTCAGTCACCCGTGATAAAAAAAATTGCGCTAAATTTCCAGAAGGAAAAATCTAATGATTTCAGTGTGACGAGCGTTATGCGCCGGATTTCGTCAGTTCTTCAGATATTTCATGTTCCATATATCAAAGACTTAGTGAGAGAGTTACTCTAAAGAACCGTCTTCAGTGAGACCCCTACGGTGCAACCAAGTCTCTGCAAATATAACCGAGAAGCAACCGTTAGCACACTAAGCGGGTTGTTCGAATTTCATAGAAACCACTTGGTATCGATTGCTCTGCGCAAATATCTTGAAGCTCTACGTACTGTGTCCGTTGCTGACTGTTTGGTGTCTCCCCATGTCCGTAGGTAATCCATCCCTTGACACGCATGTGGGACAGTTGCTTACATGTTTTGAACGATACTCTGATTACTGGACTACGGCTAGCTTACGGGGGTACTCACTTTTAACGTCCAAATCGGTCTTCTCAGGATATCGGTCAAAATCCTTTCCGATTATGTTTAAATGTTGGCCGATCATCTGGTACTATCAGCTTCAGTAAACTCAATGATGTAATGGGCTGCTCAATTTTTACTGCGCGTTATACGACCTTCTCTTTACTTAACAGAAAGTAAGGCACGAGTGTCAGATTCTTGAAGGACGCTCAAAATACTTTGTTGAATTTAAGTTACAATCGTTATTATTGCTTAGCCGTCAGGACATGACACAGTCAGTTGATAATCTTTAGCCATCAACATTGGGACTTGTTTGCTGAAACAGTTCCACAGTGCCAAAAAGGTGATAGATGGTCCCCGTCAATCTTTTTCCTAGGCTTTTACGACTAACCAAATTAAGACAGAGTTGTGGGCAATCTGTAGCGAAAAAATACCCGCGGCTTGATTGAAGATAGAATTTCTGTTGCTCTCACATATCAAAATTAGGTACTTGTGTTTTACTATCAGCAGACCAACGACATTCCACGAGAAGTAATCGGTATCCAGACTACATTGCGATTATACAATTCACTGATACATGATGCCCATTGGGTGAACTCATCGCCGTCGATATACGCGTTCATCACGTATACTATTGTGGTGGATTGCCAGGTCGGGGGTGCGAGTTTTCGAACGCTCGGCCGAATACCTCAACGTGGGGGGAGGTACGTTCAAAAACCTGCCGCGATNGATTGTGCTTTATTGGACGCCTTCTCGCTACACTATGATTTAGCAGTTCCATTGCTATTCTCAAATGGATACACTTATGGTCTGGCAGACGTCAACTATATTATAAGCTTGTCCCAAGCGATACCACAACTCGATTGGTCTTAGGAAATACTCGCTGGTGCAGCTTCATAATGTTCGGTCACATATGTTGATCGTACGACTGTTGCGACCACCAACCGCTACTCATTCTTCACACTAAATTCCGTCGCTCATCTGATAGCTAAAGGATATTTTGAAAGTTACCAGTGACAACTAGGGTATTCAGCGTTCGCTAACAATAATCCTTTTTGTAGCATGTTCTTCCGTTAGTTTCGTTGAACGTTTGAGGTATGTGGTGCGTTAGTGGTACAAAAGGTGATACCTAGTAAACCAGGCAACACAGGCGTGTGTTTCCCAGTGATCAAGTCAATGACTTGGTCTTTAGCAACCTACCACACGAACAGGTACACTTAATGTCATGTGCCAAGAATGGCCAAGTATACTATATACGGATGTCCAATCTGGTTTACAAAGAAAATTGCTATTTTCACACCGAATTCGTCGTGATGACTTCACTCATTTTTCGTCAAAGTGTGTACACTACTCGAGGTGTTTTGAGCAGTAGTATGAAGCAGTGATAAATACGGGGGTGTGCTTTTTTCTCGTTGAGACCCACATGGTTAACCGATGCTAACCGGTCCTAAACACCTGGGTTGTCTGCAAATATGTGTGTATATACCGCGAGGGATGAAAACCGAAAGCCGCTTAACTCTCCACCCTGTCCAATTGGTGTACCGCTAATAATCTAGGCCACCTGGGACTAGCAACTGTTCTGAGAAAGCCTGAAATGAAATTTTCCCAACAGACCCCGGATCAAATGTGAATGTATTAAACGATGGAATTAACACACTAGAAGTGTTTCTTGTATTAACGAGTTAATCCCATGTCCGTTTATTTTCGTTAACCTCACAAATTCGTTCATTTAATCCACCACCGTAGAGAATAGTTGGAAGGTTCGACAAGAAGTGTATAAACTGGATTCTTTGTGTCCACGTTCGTTTTTGATAAATGAGTTTAAAATTTTTCAGTTTATTGCTCGCATATGTGGGCAATGTTTGGATTAAATTTACTGTGACAGTCCTAATTGAGATGTTTCAAACAGTCTTATCATAGAAAGACATTTACTTCAAACTCGATGCACCTGCATCTCGAATGTCTTTGACAAACGGCCCTAGAGAGGATCAAGATTGAACAGTTGACGATAGGAAAAGTGGATGTATTTCATCACCCTTGATAAAAAAATGAAAATAGTACCTAAGTATGAGTATATATTGTACACAAGAGAACTACTCACCGTGTTTGTGTCTAGAATATGATCGCTACTATGTTTCACATGTCACGTGTTATATACTTTTGGCTGCCATTAAAAAAGAACCACACCTGATCAATTTCGATTTTGCGCATCAAACAAAAACTAAAATACGTTTTTCCAAATGTCTAGCGAACAAACTATATCAGTCGAATGTTTAAATCAATCGGTGCGCTCTTAAATCTTCCTGGTCAAACACTTGACACTTGCTACAGACTGGTCAGTGCACTAGTCTCAAAGTGCAGTTTAACATAAACAAATGTGTTGAAGGTTACGATTTTTGCAAATACATAGAACGTATACCTGTTCTGTACCTGGTAAGTTCAACTTCTATCTAACGGCTGCCTATTGTGACCGTAAAACTATCGTCGGCTGACTAGACACTTAGGTGTTACGCGTTTGTGTTTCTGGTCGAACTGTGTTCTCTCGGTTCTGATGTACAGAAAACATGGGACGATAATATGACTACCACTTTTGCCTATGATGAATTTCGCGTAAACAGAACGAAAAGTCATTTTTACACTTAATACTTGTAAACCGGGCCGTCGGACTGGTTTCTGTGATCTACTGTCGAACGCGTCGTGAGGTACAAAGGGTAGTCTGCTGGTTTACATATAAGAGAATGTGAAAGGCGGTATACGGCAAAATAACTACCATTTACTGTGTATGTACACCTTAATGTAGTGTTTATCAATACACTTTAGTACTGTCTAGAAAGTCTTCTCTTACACGCAGTGATTGCTTCGGTGTTCGTCATTTTAACGGTTCACACAACCAAAATTTGAAGGTTTAGGTAATTTGTGAAAGATTTAAAAAATAGTAAGTAAAACTCATTCTTTCACCTATGAAGAAACTCATTCATCAACACCAGAATTCTCGGTAACTGACTTAAAATGATATGGATGGGACTGTGCGCGGTTATCGATTCGGGTCTTTGATTCACATTGCCTCGCTGATTTCGCTATTAACGGGCCAACAGACTGCGATGCGATATAGCAGATCGTGTTTGAACAGTATTTATGACTTCTATGTCAAATATCGATGTTCTAAATCATCAGACAACCTTCGTTGCATTCGTATTTTTAGAAAGATCGATGGTATGAATCTTTGTAAAATTCGTAATCGTCTGTTGATAACACAAACAAAGTTCATTCGCTTTTCGTCATTAGAAACAGTTCCTGAATTTCCCCCCCCTGTAGGACTGTACCCACTTATTCAACAATCAATACCAGTAATAACCATAGAACCGAACTATATAAACATATATTTATACACGGTCTTAAAGTTTGTTTTTGAATGTCCGGTAACTTATCAGACGGGAAAGTGTAACTAAGGTAACCTGAACCTGCGATAAAAATATAGATGATTTTCAACGGGGTAACAGTAAATGATTATTACATCAGTTTTTCTTTCTAAGCTCTTACATTGCTAAACGCGCATAAACAACAATATTGATAATATTGTTTCAGTTTATTGTTTGTCATTACCTGAGAACGTAAATTTCGTGAAGCCCTTATCAATGCAGCTGTGATTGTGCGGATAGTGTTGGGACATTTCATAATTGAAGACAGTTGGAATGAGTCATCCGTTTGTAGCAAGTTTTGAAATCTTTCCATTCCCTGGATTTGTTTATCCCATTCACCAGACTGTAATAGTTCCAGCAATCGTATTATTGTATGATCAGCATCAAACCAGGTCACGAGTGAATTCCTTGCTCTGCCGCTCAAGGAAGATTTGGAGGCGCGTGTCCATTGCGGTACAGCTTCCCGAATGCGGGAGTCCGTGCTACATGCATTGCTATGTACGCATAAGGAGAATTCAAGTGAACATCGTGGAATATACCATTGAATGCTACTCAGAATGAGCAGTTACAATTTTAACGATGGTGAAGTTTACTCTTTTACAAAAGGCTTCCACATATGCGTTTCTGACCATCGAAGAAAATTTACATGAAGATTTACGTTCAGTGGTTTGGGTCACTTATAAAATTGCGTGACTGTAATAGAAATGTGTAAACGACACTCTGCAATTAATTTTACTAAGAAATTTCGAGATTACACGATCACCTCCGTTAGCATGAGCGGTCACAAACATTTTGACAACTAATTTATCATCAGGTTGACAGAATTATTTTTGTTTTAAGTGAACACCTCCATGTGGAAAGCAACTGATTCAATTTTATCTGACTAGCTATTATAAAACGTGGACATGCACCAAAACAGGAAACCGTAGCCAACAAAAACTATAAAACCACCCTGATTTCCACCGTACCTTCAAGCTAAAACCCTGACTCAATAGTGTTCCTTCGAAAACGGCTGTGCACCATCGCTTACTCATATTGTCAGTTATGGGCCGCCTTGTGACTAGAATGCTAGTTAACCCATGTGATTAGCAGTTCACTTAGTGTTCACACTCTCTGGAAAGTCGACTGATCGTTTGGAAAAACGAAAAACTCTAAAGTCTTAACAGATGCGAGTCCGTGTGTTTGAGGATTTGCCAAAACATTCCGGTAACTTGTAACTGTAACCAAGCGCTGTTTCAAAATACGGAAAACAAGGCCGCTTGTTTGAGATGGTTGAAAATTAATAAAAACATCCACTGGAATAAGTATTATATAGAGCTGAGATTGCTATGAGATGAGAATCATTTTGGTTCAACGCACTATTCGCTATTCTATGGGCTCAGTGGTAAGAATTTATAAATCGGTTGAGTCTTCAGCATAGACAGTCTGCTAACATGATATTCAGACAGAAGAGAGAAGCTGTGTCAGGCTGTATGTCAGATGGTAAATTGTCTCTGAAATAATGAGTAACAGAGCACCGATTGTTATGCTCAGAGCAGAAACATTTTCTATCCTTCCTGATTCAAGTGGTGTCATGCAACGTATTGTTTCTTTTCATACTCCGTATATCACACATATAACACAAAGCTTTCCAGTTATTAATAACTTGTAATAGCCAATCTGTAGTTTTGTTATATAGTCCAAAAGTGGTTGTTTGCAAATCAAGTATAAAAAACTGTAAAATCATTTAATGTGAGCATAAAGAAATATGAGGTTAAATGTGATGCATTAGCTGATCAGAAGCTTGTCAAACCTATTTTCCTAAGTGATCGTAGTGATTGATTGTTTTTCCGAACACCCCCAATGATATCCAGTCGAATTCGGAGCTAGTAAACATGCCAGCCAAAAAAGATTTCCCAATCCAATAATATTTCTAAACTTTTGAGTAAACACCCTGTCCAGCTTCTAACAGAGACATCTCTGAGTGTTTTGGTTTTACGGAGAATAGTTGACTTATCGTCAATAGAGTGCACGAAGCAGTTACAAGGGTGTCAGATCAATTGAAACTATTTTACCGATTCCCAGAACCAAGTGCTGGCTTTTGTTTGCTTAAAAAGACAATGAACTTTATGTTGTACGTAGTGGATTTCAATTTGTATATACACAGGACTAGAGAGCCATTGATAATGTGGTAACCTAAGCATCAAAATATCATTTCAGTGTCACTTACTGTAAGTGCGCAACAAAAATGTCATATATTGTATAGTTACCATCCATATTATTTTTTAACATGGTAATAGTGACCGGAATTGTTCGCGGAATGATGTGAATACTGAATCGGATTTCGACGATAAGTTGTGCCAAACCAAAGAAAAATTACCCCCCCATGTGTATCGGTGTATACCGTTACAGTGAAACCCAGAATTTTTTGTCATTCAGACAGCATATTACATCGATTAGAGGTACACACGATAACCTAGATTACTGGAACCTTGAGCTGGAACATCATTAGGATTAGTTACTAGTGTCCCGAGCCAAGTCAAAACTCCATTCTGGTTTTCTCACAACAGGTTACAGCAAGCAGGCCGAAAGGTGTGTTTGGGTAGCTGATTATGTTGGAGTTTAGACGCACCATTAATACACTTCATTGAATCGATACTCATTTGATGAGTTATACAGTAAAGGTGATTAACTGAAAAGGGTGTGGCCAGGAAGGAATCGAAAATTTCTTCTTACTGGATAAGTCTGCTTACTGTCTAGGAGAACAAATCTCCGTCTCTCGAAAGGCTTAATCGGTGAACCTGAGTTAACAAAGAAAATTATCAGTGTTAAAGCACTTAATGGTCGTTTTCGAACGTTCTAATACAAAACAGATCCAGATAAAAACAAGACGTGAATGAACGGTAATCAATTAGAGCGTTTGAAAATGTCAACCAAGATATGAGCACTCAGATTGTGTAGACATCTCCTAGGAATTCAATGCTTTTGAAAACCAAATGAAGTCAAACGGCTCTCAGTCAAAGTTCCAGCAAGAGAGGTCATTTCATGTGAGTTGCTCCGCAAATGCTAAACAATAGTCCACCATGCAAGTTCCAGTCAGACACCTGATGTACGTCATAGAGTAAGTTTACAACATAACAGTTCGTAAGTAGAGAAGTGCTACGTAGCCAAAACGAAAAACTACCTCGGCTAACTTTTGCTTATGACAGCAATCGGAGATCAGAGGAGAAGATTAACATGAGTCAAAACTACCAGTGTTTCCTGAAAAAGGATTATTAATACAACTACCTTCCAGTGGCTTTAAATATGCGGACAATAATTATTAAGTGTGGGCTACCCGATGAATCCCGCCCGACAAGCGCCTTACACAGCTGAAAATACAGTAGCCAGTCCCTTTAATTTTACGTGTTCGGAGGACCACCGCACAAAGTGATGTGGTTAACGTTGGAAACTGCCTACTGTGCTCAATCCAAGGCCTCATCTCTATCATATTGGCATGAGGCTCGACTGTTCGCACAGTACTTGAAACAATTTCTTAGTACTTCTGAGTATTTCACTGGACCAACATAATCGCTTAATAAAGTTTTGTTCAAAATACACCTTCATGAATAGCCATGTGCCTCAGGTGGTCATCCAACCTGATACCTGATACCTCAGTGAGTGCATATTCTCATTGCGAATGGCCTGGCTCTAAACCCAAAAGCGTAACTGACCCCGCAAAGTATGAAACGTTACATCTTCTGAGGGCTAGTACACGCAACTTGGCCATAGAGAACACTGAACGACGAAGAATGAAGAAGACAAAGTGCACTTCCTCTATATTAGTTAACGCGTTCTCAATAATATTGCGTATACACGTTGAGTTGCGATAAGATTTTCACAGTCTAGAGTAATATGCCTAAAGCAAAGAAGACAGGATTAGGAACACCTCAGTTCTGACGCAGCCTTCCACAGTTTGAAGAGATTCGTGATTCCCCTTCGAACTTACCCATTCCTTCCGTTCCTGCGTTTATTCCAAGAAGATTATCACCGAATCAGGTTGTTTCAAATAACGTCAGTGCCACCAGAGTTCTTGGGACCAGAATCGGAGCCTTAGGAAATCGCCGTTAGATCAGACTATTTGTGTAAGTTGGAAAGGACAGATACAATGTAAGTGCCTTTTTACCTATGCGTGGAGCAAACCCATCGAGGTCATGCATTTAACAGGAAATAAGGATGAAGTGTGCAAATGATTGTTCGCCGAGATTTCCTCTGACATCTGCCTATCACAGTGTGGTTGGTGAGCTACACAAGGTCAAACTGATTCTTCATGAATAGTTTGGTATCAGTGGTTCGCGACCGTTGTATGAGATGGATGTTTGTGGACAATACTTCAAACACTTGAGACCGGCCCTTATCACACTAGATCTTTTACTAAGACCCGTTTACCTAAGTGACTCGACTTCACTTGACATCAAGTCACGTCACCTCATCGCCCAGTCCGTTCGTGCTTTAGTGTGCCCCTTTGTCAAGGAGGTGGAAGTACGAGAGAAGTGAACAGACTGACCGTGCTACTTAACAGAAATCCCGATGGGCGTAATCTTACAATAAGCTACTAAGTTCATCCAGAGTGTAGCCGAATGGTGGTCGCTGGAAGGACTCTTTCAGCCGGTACTTCAGGCCAAACCCTTCTATAGTGAGCTGCGAAACGGCAATACTTCTCAGAACGCTGTATCCCTGAAAGCATTTCATTTTTGTCGACATTTACCTCTTTTTGGTCCAACTTTAACACCTTCTTACATGTGTTATGACTACGGTTCGCCAAGATTGCTCATCACCACTGAGCAAACTTAGCGCAACGAAACGGAGTCTGTCAAGTGTGAATCACTTGGGCGTTCCGGTTTGCGACACCTTGTTGGATAAGTCAGTGGGTGAGTGCAAGGTGGACTGGACGTGACACTTAGACCAGACCTCAGCGACTGACAAATCGCATAGCTTATCTGGATTTCTGTCTGTTTGTGGATTTCAATTGAGAATTTTTGTCTTGTGTTGGGTTGCATTAAAATCCACCGCCACTTCTACCGAGAGTTTTCACGATCAACAGTACACGTAACGTTAGCACGCCCCGACACCATCACTTCTAGTGAAACAGGACTTGTTGCAACCTGTCAAATCGGTTAAATTTTGAAACGACTGCACAGGTTAGTTGTTTACATATAACCTGGCAGTTTGGTAGCACATATACCACTTAACTTTCACAGATTTTTCATGAGCTTTTAGTGATTAAACGTATTTTTTTGAACGCACTTGCCTAACGTAATTCGGATAGAATGTACAGTTGACCTAATCCTCGGTTTTTAGTATGACTCCTAAACAATGCTTTATACAATCTAAAAAATCTTACTTGGGCGTAATCTTCTTTGGAATCTCCAGTTTATTTCTCGAAGGTTGAGTTATCACGGCCACCTTTTGAACAGCTTGGAGACTGGACAAAGCAGAGTTCTGTTGGTTTGGCTTTTTGCAACCTACAAAATCCACATGGAAATAAAGTTATGACGGGTTCCGCTCTCAACTGCAAAGACGTATTCACGTTCACCTTGTTCAGTAGCTGGACCAACAAAGTCAAATATCCGTACAATATCCAAATTCTGTGTTTTTATCGCTTGGCTCTAAGTGCGTTTAATAATAACCGTATTTGCTACAGGTATACGCGATTACAAAAACACTCAAGGCGAAGCAGACAGCATAAAAAATACTCATAACTGTTTCGTCTATACAGCAACACATCGCCCCATAACATACGGTTTTGAACAGGTGCAAACCCCCCTAATTCGAGCAACTACGGCGTCAACCGTGTGATACCTCTACCATGCCTAGCTATTTTGGTGCACATTATGTGTTCTCATTTCTGGCAAAAGGACTAGGAGAACCAGTGGAGTTCGGTAGCCCCCAACCTGATTCAGTATCTAACTTTACCTTTACGTCCACGTGAGTCTTCGTAATTATGAGCCCTCTGTTCAACTGGAATTCCTTCGTTGTCATTATATCTTACTTTCTTTTGCACACCCTATTTCAAAGGCCCGAGCGACTATATACTTCGAGTAAGGGTTACTTTCGTCTCCGACATCCGACTGCGGGGGATCATAGAAACCTAACACACTCCTTCCAAGTTACAGTGACTGCCTCCCCATTAACATGAAGCTGTGGCTCATCAGTCTGCCACTAACTTACAACTGTTACCAACTGTTTGACGTTCATTGGACGATTTACTGAGTCCGGTGGAATCGAGCCAAATCGGGCAAACGAGAGAAGACCACATTAGAAAGTGAGTGACTGACTTTGACTTCATGGATGACTCCGTTTTTCATTGATCACACAAACAGAAACTGAGGAGACGACCGTTACGTCACTCCATAGAATTCGTTACTCAGTCAATGCATGCCCATAAAATATAGCAAGCCTGAGATGGAACCGCATGTGCTTGTCTGATCGGTACGTGCTGAACGTCACCTGCCCATCCAAGGTAATGTAACTGTACATGTGGTTGAATGGAGCTTGTGGTTTTATTGTTCAAACGAAAAAATTCACACCTTTAATAGTTGGATTTTTGAAGCTGTCATATTCTAAAAGGCATATTCAAAAGAACAGTAATTCGTGTTTCATTGTAAAGAAGGGAGCTTGCAACGTATAGTGTTTGTTGTTGAGAGCAGGTTTGATTAACTGCCGTAAATATCTGGCCACTTTTCAGTGGTAAACTTACCGCGTTCATCCTCATGTGTACAGATTAAGCATGTGGTAGAGCGATAAAATAACATCCGTCGGCTTATCAAAGTTCTCAGAAGTCCTCATCTTCACACTAATCAGTGTTCTGGTTCGTAGACTGTGTTGACTCACCTGAACAAGCTTAATCCCTCTCAGCTCTAGTCTCGCTTACTTGTCGTGAGTGATCCCAATACCTAATAGATATTTCGGAGGTAGATTTGACTCAGCTCTTACTCGGACAGTACTACAAAATTCCTGCCATTAACAGAAAAAGATTGTATCAACACAGCATCAAAGACAAGTCGATACACCGTTGAATCATGTATTCACTCACTTCCACGGCTAAGTTAGTCATAGAATTGTTTTGACTGAGGACAGTTGTTTGAATCTGATCTTTAACTTTCATATTATTTAGCCCAGTCATTTGTAGGTGTCACTTTGGGCAGGACAGTCATAACTGACGCATTCCGTTT